>JABUQX010036655.1:47500-57500 GCA_015478945.1 Trachelipus rathkii
ATTATTTTTTTTATTAGTCAGCTATTAAGATTGCTAGCGCTAATTAGTTTACTAGTTGTATGATAATTCAGAATTATGTGTACTGAGAGCTTGTGAGTGTTTGGTTTGTGTATGGGCTTGATCGAATGTGGTCATGAGATTGGAGTGGCGTTAGGCGGGGGTTCTCTACTGACTTTGCAACGTGCTAGGCCTGCGTGCTAATCAAAATTTTGTGGATTACACCTCTCTTAATTCGCTCAAATCACATTTTATTAGTGCCTGAGAACCCGCCTAGGCCCCAGGATTTCAATTTTCAAATACTTAAATATTTTCTTCTAGTATAAAAATTTTCATAATTTTGGAACTGATGGTGGAGTCCTGTTGTTATTAAGAAAAAACATTTGAATAACATTACAAATCGCTGTAACACGTCTCAAGATCTTGAATCTCCTCCTAATCGGACGATTTATGGCTAAATTCTTTTCTCTCCACTATACCATATTTTCGTGTTCTGCTACTACTTGCCTTAGGTGGAACAGTATATAAACTAATAATAATAATATAATATTAAAATAATTATAATAATAATAATAAATAATCTAATATTTAATGCTCAATTTAAAACTAATTATAAAATAAAATTATATATATAATAATAATAATAATAATAATAATAATAATAATAATAATAATAAATATCTTGACAAAGCTTTGACAGGGTATGACACTCGTCACTGCTATCTAAGCTGCCCTTCCTTTGGTTTCCTCCTTCTCATTGCTTTATTCTTGTCAAGTTTTCCTCTCGCCCTGATTTCTCTACATAAGCCACTCGTTGATGGACTCTTTCATCCTTCCTTTTCTTGTTAATGTGGTGGTTCTCAAGGTTTTTTTAATCTGCATTTATCCTATTTCTTCAATCAACGATCTCCTCCTCCGTCGTATCTTCTTACATCTGTTCTTCTTCTTATATGATGATCAACTCTCATCTACCCTATCCATTTCAAATCTGCTCCCTGATTATGCATATCTAGAGTTGCCTCTCATCTTCAGCTTTCCGATTCTATTCCTGCCGATCTAGATGGAATTTCACGTTTGGGTCACTGCCAACCTTGTCAATTTCACCAAAATCTCTTACATCAAAATCATCGCATTCTCATCTACAATCCATCTTTCAAAAACATCCATATCTATTTCATATAGCATTAACGTTGCCTGGTTTCATCATAAATCATTTTTCGTCTGAACAATTAAACAAAAAATGTCTTGGAAAACTTTCATATTAAAAATGATTCTATAAGTTTGGCACAAGAGCTGGGAGTTTTCTGCTTTCAGCGTTGCCAGGAATTTTTTCCTTTTAAAAACAGAAGCTGCAGTTTATGTAAAGGGCCCTTATTTCGCATTTATTTTGGAATATACTGTTTCTCCATTGGGGAAACATCCGGCTCATCCCTTCTATTGAATAAGGTTGGGTTTAAAGTAAGAGATAATAAACTGGTCCCCCTTCTTTCACACTCCCTGAATCCTCTATCTCTGTCACGTGAAGTTGGCGCAGCTTCTCTTTTACCATAGGTACTACACAAGGCGGCAGATGTTTGGGAGGCTTGACCTATCTCATGTCATCACCCTTGCGTCGTCCCTTAGCACAAGGTAACCTTGCCCTCGCGTGAATTTTGTGTGAGTAATTGAAAAACATCCCATTCGCGCTTGTTGTTGTGGTGCATCCGTCTTGCCCAATAATGTATTGAAGTTCTAAAAATTCTTTGATCTCTTTGGGTTTATAAATTGTATTTTACATTAACTTCTGCGCAAACCTGAGAAGATTTCGTTAGGCTTAGGCTTGGGTGGGGTTTTCCCTCCCCCCTATAATTTTTTTTTCTGCCCTCTTGAAAAGGGCCTGAATCCAAGAGTGGTAGGGAATTGTAATTATGAAATATATATATACATGTATTATTATATATATATATATATATAGTATATATTATACTATATATATATATATATATTATATATTATATATATTATATATTATATATAATATTATTATATATATATATTATATTATAATATATATATATATATATTATATATATACTATTAAGTTAAAAGCAGACGAAATAAATCAAAAAGAAAAAATTTATATTCCACTCTTTCACTTTTCAGAAACAATTTTTTTAACAATTTGCATATTAAAAATCACGATTTCATCCGAGGAGGAAAAGTATTTGAAAATTTTCTTTCAAATTTTGATGGAAAATGTAAATTAAATGAATACATAAACAAAAAAAACAAATAAATAAAAAAATTATTAAATAAAAGTGAGTTAAAAATAATAAAAATAAAAAAGTAATTATTAATAATATAATATACTTTCTACTTCAAACTTATCTAATGACTTTATCTAACTTGTACCTTATCTAATTCAATTCTTTTCAAAAATATCTATTGTTATTAATCTTTCAAGCTTTTAAAAATACATTTCATATTTTCAGCTCCAAAAATTATAAATTTTTACAATGTTAAGCAAATAATTTAACTTTAACTATTAAGTGCTATCCTAAAAAAAAAAAAATCGAAAGTGACGGAGAATTCTTTATCGAGAAAATACAATTATAATTAATAATAATAACAATAATAATATAAAATAATAATAATAATAATAATAATAATAATAATAATAATAATAATAATAATAATAATAATAATAATAATAATAATAATAATAATAATAATAATATATAATAATAATAATAATTAACAATAATAACAGTAAATATATAATAATATAGGTGAAAATGCTAATAATATACTGATAATAGATATAATAATAATAATAATATAATAATTATAATAATAACTAATTAATAATATAATAATAATAATATATAATAATAAACAATAGACATAAAAACAAATAATATAAGAATTAATATAATTAATATATAATAAAATAATATAATATAAATAATGATATAATAATATAATAAATAATAATATAATTTTTAATATTAAATTAATATTACTAATATTAATATTAATATATATTAATATTAATAACTTAATATTAATATTTACCTTTACATTAATTATATATTGAATATTAATATTAATATTAATATATATTTTTATTTTATTCATAATTATTATTATTATTTATTATTTTATTTTATTATTATTATTTTATTATTGTGTTTTTTATTGTTGAATTTTATCAATTCAAAGGATTAATAGTAAATATTTACATTGTAGAAATCTTAAAATTTTAATGTTAAAGTTAGTTAATGTTAATGTTAATGCTAATATTACTTAAAATTAATAGAATATTAATAGTAATATTACTGTTTAATATAATTTATTATTATTATTATTATTATTATTATATTATTATTATTATTATTATTGTTATTATTATTATTATTCATTATTAATATTATTATTATCTATTATTATTATATTATTATATTATTATTATTATTATTATTATTATATTATTATTAATATAATATTAATTAAATATCATTATAAATATTAATATAAATATTAATATAAATTATTAATTTAAATCTAACAATATATATAAAGTATGAATACAAATCTAAATATAACATATTAAATATAAATATATATATAAATATGAATATGAATAAAAATATGATCATAATGAATTGAATATGAAAAATGAATATGAAAATGAAATGAAAATGAAAATGCAAAATGAAATGAAAATTAATATGAATATGAAAAATGATATAAAATGAAAAATAAATGAATATGATACACTAGAGCATGATTATGGAATATGATATAAATATGAAAATGAAAATGAAATGAAAAAAATGAAAATATAAATGAAAATGAAAATGAAATGAAAATGAAAATGAAAATGAAAAAGAATAATGATTATATGCAGAAGAAACAAATGAAAATATAAATGAAATGACTGAAAAGATTGAAAATGAAAATTAATGAAAATGAAATGAAAATATATTAATAATAATATTAATATTAATAATATAATAATATTCAAAACTACTTTAAAAATAATTTCAATAATAAATTAATAATAATAATAATAATAATAATAATAATAATAATATTAATGATAATAATAATAATAATAATAATAATAATAATAATAATAATAATAATGATAATAATATAAGTATAATATATAATAATAATAATAATAATAATAATTAAATATAATTATAATAAAAATAACTGAATATATAATAATAATTTTAATATTAAAATTATATTAATATTAATATTAATATTATTATTAATATTAATATTAATATTAATCATTAATATTAATATTAATATTAATATATTTAGCTCCAAAAATTATAAATTTTTACAATGTTAAGCAAAATAATAACTTTTATCTATCCTAAAAAAAAAAAAATCAAACCTCACTGGATATTTCATTTATCGATAAAATAATAATAATAATAATTATCCATTGGTATAATAATAATAATAATAATAATAAATATTAAAATCATAATAGATAATAATAATAATAATAATATATAATATAATAAATATAATAATAATAATAATAATAAATTTATAAAATAATAATAATAATAATAATAATAATAATAATAATAATAATAATAATAATAATAATAATAATAATAAATAATAATAATATAATAATAATAATAATATTTAATAATAATAAATAATAAAATAGATAATAATCAATAATAATAATTAATATAACAATAATACAATAATATAATAATAATAATAATAATAATACATAATAATAATATAATAATAATAATAATAATAATATAATTTTTATATTAAAATAATATTAATATTATATAATATGGTAATATTAATATTAATATTAAATTAACTATTATTTTATAATATTAATTTATATTAAATATTAATTTATTTAATATTAAGATCATATCAATATTTTTATTATTATTATTAATTATTATTATTATTATTATTATATTATTATTATTTTATTATTATTATTAATTTTATTATTATTATTATTATATTATTATTATTATTATTATTATATTAATAATTAATATTAATTAATTATTATATTCATGTTAAATGTTATGTTTAATGTTAATGTGTACTGTTAATATTATATTTAATATTACTATTAAATATTATATTATTATTATTATTATTATTATCTATTATTATTATTATTATTATTATTATTATTATATTATTATTATTATTATTATTATTATTATTATTATTATTATTATTATTATTATTATTATTATCCTTTTTAAAACTAAATATGAAATAAATTTAATTTTATTTTTATATTAAGAATATTAATATATTTCTAATATAAATATTAATATAAAATATAAATATAAATATAAATAATAAATATAAATATAAATATAAATATGAATATGAATAAAAATATGAATATGAATTGAAATGAAAATGAAAATGAAAATGAAAATTAAAAATGAATATAAATGAATATGAAATGAATATAATGAATGAATATTGAATGAATAATATATAATAATTATATATAATAAATTAATAATAATAATTAATAATAATAATAATAATAATAATAATAATAATAATAATAATAATAATAATAATAATAATAATAATAATAATAATAATAATAATTAAATAATAATAATAAGAAATTTATAATTTGATAATAAAATATAATATAATAAGATAATAGAATAGTATAATAAGATTATAATATTAATATATTAATAATATTAATAATAATAATATTAATAATATTAATAATAAAAAAGTTTCAGATTTCTCTTCCAACGCTCTAAATATATATTTTTGTACATTATTGAGTTTCCTTAAAATAAAATAAAAATTTTTTTTTTTAAGGAAACCCAATAATATACAAAAAAAAAATATTTAGAACCTTGGAAGAGAAATCTAAAACTTTTATAAAATCAAAGTCTTATGTTGAATTTCTAAATAATGATAATAATAAATATTTTTAATAATAATAATTAATTATAATAATAAAATAATAATAATAATATATGAATAATAAATATAATAATAATATGAATAATAATAATATGAATAATCTTAGAATAGAACAAGGCCAATGATTGGAAGATAAAACCAAAGATAAAAGATTAAAATATCAAAATATAAATTTGAAGCAGAGAGGAAGAAGACACACATAAATAAATGGAGACAGCAAGTAATGACAAAGGAATATAAGAAAATCATAGATGAAAGTTATATAGACAAATGGAAATCAGTAGAGATATTCATTATGAAACGATTACAAGCGCATTTTTGCAGGATGTCAAACTATATCGTCATCTATATACGGAATGGCATAGCACCATCTGTAGGTTGATTCATCTTAAATTGAGTCAAAAATACAATATAAAAATAGAAGCGGTTAACTAGTGGAAGCATAATAACCAGAAACAGAGAAAAATGAAAATTTATTGTTGCTGTATGATTCCGTTATTCCAAAGGATTTAAGAATTACCCACGATCAGACATTGTTGTAAAGGATAAGAGGAAAATGTGCTGCATAATAGAGGTGGGAGTCCCAAATCATATCAACTTGGTGGCATACGGAAGAAAAAAAGAAATAAAATAGCAAAGGCTTATGCATGAAATTATAAGAATGTGGGACTTCAATGAAATTATGGTGATTTCAGTAGTTGTCGGAACGTTGGACGTAATTAAAAAAACTGTTGTAGAACATCTTGAAAAGCTCTGTGTCAGTTAACCTCCTAGAATTGAACTTGATGAAAATTAAAAAAAAAATGAGATTTTCGGACTCGTGGTTAGATGTTGCTAGAGAAAAATTAGAATATCTTTATGGTCAAGGTTTGGCCACAGTCATATCTATAAACAACTCTTTAATTTAAATGGTTGAAAAAGTAATATTGTTTATTTTATTAAATATATACTTGGTTTGTAAACATCATTTTTCATTCCATAATTGAACATTAACCTTAATATTATATTTCAACTCCTGAATAAATATTTTAAAAGGACATGGATGAAAATCGACTGCCATTGAACTTTCAAATATTTTGCAATAAGAAAAATAAATTTAATAAATACTTTTAAAATTGAGATAAATGATGCAGAATTAACGCGAGAAACAATGCATATATTCTTTCGTCACAATTTAAATTAACCAATTAAAGATAAATAAACCTTTAAAGAACGCATAAATAACCCAGTAAAATACACTGGTAATATTAGCCAAATTTACCTCATTCTATATACTGCTAAAGATATATCTTGCACACATTTACAACACCTCTTCTACTGTCCTCCGGTGCATGGACCAACCTGTAAAACAAACAGATATCCAGTCGAAACAATGCAAAACCCGTAATATAGGTCTACCTGGCAGAAACAGAGACCTTTATATCCACATTCCATCTCTATCTAATAAATACGCAGTCTATTCCAATTTGATCATCTTTTAAATCTGTCCCTCCTAAAAGTAATGACAAAATGATCCATAACAACACCTGTGAATTCCTAAGATCAAACCATCTAAACAATCAGACAGAATGAAGATTTAATCTTTGATATAAAACCAACAGAAAATTACATCCTAGAGACATTGATAGAAAACGAAAAGCAGTAAGCTACACCTCTGTTACACTAAAATAATATGCGGTACTATATAAAAAATTGAAAGATCATTAAATTCATGAAATCATAATCATAAAAAATGTATATAAATCGTGACTAAAATATGATAATAATATATAATAATATAATAATAATAATGATAATAATGAATATGATAATATAATATAATAATAAATAATAATATTAATTAATAATAATATAAAATTAATAAAAAATATAATATAATATAATATGAATAAAAATAAAAAAATAATATAATATAATAATATAGTAATATCAATAATAATAAAATATAATAAATAATATAATATAATAATATTAATAATAATAATAATATAATATAATAATAATATAATTATTATTTTATTATTTTAATTATTATTATTATTTTATTATTATTTTTTATTATTTTATTAATTATTTTTATTAAATTTTTTCTTAATTATCTATTATTATTATTATTATTATTATTATTATTATTATTATTATTATTATTATTATTATTATTATTATTATTTTTTTTATTATTATTATTATTATTATTATTATTATTATTATTATTATTATTATTATTATTATTATTATTCTCATTATATTGTTTATTTATTATTATTATTATTATTATTATTATTATTATTATTATTATTATATGTATTATATCTATTATTATATTATTTTATTATTATTATTTATTATTATTATTATTATTATTATTATTATTCCTAATTTTCTAGTTATTTGGTTTTACCTTTAGTTTTGATTTCATTATTATTATCATAAATATTACCCTTAGTTCGCAATCTTACTACTTTTATATTATTATGAATATAGAGTAGCTTAGGATTAAGATTATATTTTATACCTTATTAAATTATATTTTTTCTAATTTAATATAAAATTCAATATGGAACAAGGTATAATACCCCATGGCCTCAAAGATCGAAACGTCCTCTGAAAAGCTCATTTCTGATCAATATATTTAATATTAAAATGTTATATATAATGATGAGTGTAATATTATAATCTGTCTGACTGAATATAAAAATATTTGGTCATTATTATTATTATTATTATTATTATTATTATTATTTTATTATTATTATTATTATTATTATTGAATTATTTTATTATTATTATTATTATTATATTCATATTATTAGTATTATTATTATTATTATTATTATTCGTTTATTTTTTATATTTTTTTTATTATTATTATTATTATTATTATTATTATTATTATTATTATTATTATTATTATTATTATTATTATTATTATTATTATTATTATTATTATTATTATTATTATTATTATTTTATTATTATTATTATATTATTATTACTATTATTATTATAATTATATTTTAATTAATTAATTATTATTATTATTATATTTTATTATTATTTATTATGAATTATCATTATTATTATTATTATTATTATTATTCTTTATTATTATTATTATTATTATTATTATGTATTATTATTATTTTATTTAATTATATTATATTATTTTATTATTATTTATTATTATATTATTAATTATTTATATTATTATTATTATTATTATTATTATTATTATTATTATTATTATTTTTACGCCCGGATTTTTGATTGGCTCCGACTCTTGCAATGCGGCACCGGATCTGTCATTTTAAAATTCAAACTCCGACACAGGCTTAAGTTCCACAATATTAAAAAATACTGGCTAGGGTTCAGGACACCATCATTTTAAAATATTTGACTATTATTCCTACTTCAAATCCCTTCATTTTTCTCTCTAGCTCGGGGTTCTGTTCCGGCTCCGGCTCCGGCTCCGGGTCCGGCTCGGGTCGGCTCCGGGTCCGGCTCCGGCTCCGGCTTCGGCTACAATCAAACCCTTACATTTTCACCTAAATTTTTTAAAATAAACACTTGATTAGTTAAATTAAACACAAACATTGCTGAAATAAGGTTAAATTTACCAAGCTTATTTTATTTTAATTCCAATAACTAAAAATAAAATAAAGCAAAAGGTAAATATTTAAAACAAATAATAATAAAAAAAAATAAATTATAACATAAATGATATGTAAATAATACATTGACAAATTAAAGGGATAAATAAATGTTTTATATATTTATATATTAATATATTTTATAAATAAATATATTAATAAATAAATAATAAATAACAAGATAAATAAAAAGAATTTAAGTAAAGGTAAGTAAATAAAAAAAAAAACTTTATAAAAAAAAATTGGAAAGTAAATCATAAGTTTTTGAAGGATTTTTTTCCTTAAGAAAATATTACATTAATATATTTATAAACAAATATATATATATTTAAATAAATAAAAAATAAGATAAATAAAAATATATTTTTAAAAGGTAAATAAATAAATAAAAA
>JABUQX010036656.1:0-5000 GCA_015478945.1 Trachelipus rathkii
TTATATTTAAAAACGAAATTGACGAAAAATGATGGTACAGATCTTCCTTTCGGTGACGATCACATAGTGTATGACAGAATCAAATTTCCTGTTACTTGTTTTAATCAGATTGACGGTTATCTCAATTAGATTAGAGTTAGAATTGTGAGCGGTTGGTGCGTCTCTCATGAGCCCTTGTCACATGCGACCCACTTGATCTTTTGACACGCACCTTGGTCTATTTACAAAACTCCTGTTTCATCCCGATTTTCCGCAGAAATTTCAGGACTCTTCCAGGAGACGAAGGTTTGATATCGTAAGGCTTCAGTACATCCCTCTGCAATACCAATATCCTTTGCTAGCTTAAGCTTCGCAAATTACAAGAATGTTTCTTGCCGTTTCTAACTGGCTTCATGGCAGTACGGCCATGAATCACATTCAACTTTTCCCATTTTCTACTGAGGTGATATCTGACTGGGCCCATGATCCCGGTCAGAATCCAGTCAAAGTCGAAGATCAGAGATCTACTCAGACAAGCATTTCCTTTGCCTTTCTTGGAGAAAGATCAATCAGACCTTTAGCTTTACTGAGACCAGGGATGCTTGTCCAGTAATTGGTCATGGCTTTGTGTTCCCATTGTGTCAGAGATTCTTTAATGTGAGCCTTAGAGAGTCCACAGAAGGGTTCCGGACCACAGTAAGCAGTTCTGGCTCCTTCCTTAGCAAGGGGGTCAGCCTCCTCATTGCCTGGTACACCTTGATGCCCTGGCACCCATATCAGATTAACTATGTTGCGTTGAGCCAGTTGCTGTAGGGTGCGTTGGCATTTCCAAACCAGTTTGGAGTCATACGTGCAGGAGCTCAGAGCTCCGATAGCCGCCTGACTATCAGTTGCCACAGCGATCTTTGCCCCTCGCATCCCTCTTTCTATGTTTATTCTGGCACAAGCCATTATAGCGTAAATCTCCGCCTGAATGATGGTGGGAAAAGCACCCAGGGCTATACTGCGCCTGCAGTTGGGTCCGACCAGTCCCGCGCCAGTCCCACCATCCATCACTGATCCATCAGTGTACCACATACTGGTTCCTGAATCAAGTTTAGGACCGCATTATCCCAAGTTGAACGATATGTAAGAAGGATTTTATACTTCTTTCCAAAGCTTTTTTGTTTTGGCATTAAGTCCGAAACTACAATGCCCATTTGTATCTCTGGTACATCTTCCAAGATTCGAAGGTGTCCGAGTCCAGTTCTTAGTTTAATTTGACCAAGAATGGCTAATCTGGTTGCACATGACATGGCCTCCCTTCTGACGTGCAAGTGCAGAGGAAGGAGGCCTATCAGTGCCTCCATGACTGCAGTAGGGCATGTATGCATTGCCCCTGTGATCGCTAGGCATGCAAGCCTTTGCAATCTTTGCAGTTTATTTTGTGCAGTCCTTTGTTCAACCTTCGGCCACCAAACAAGTGAGGCATAGGTGATGATAGTTGACTACAGTTAGTATTAACAATTGACGTCATTTTAGTTTTAGTACCCATGTTTTGCAGCATCTTTCGGCCATGTCCAATAGGGCCCATGTACTTTATCACTGCCCCTTTTAGATGTTGGATTCACGTTAGTTTTTGATCTAGGATTACCCTAGAATATTTGCTCAGTGGAAGGGACTTAATAGATGCACATTCACAATCTTGGAGCCTTGGTATCTTAGCTTCTCTTCCTGGTGGAAGGGCACTATTACTGTTTTGCTTGGATTGATGTTTAGTTCTCTTTCAAGCACCCAATTGTAGGATTATATTGAGTTCATGTTGCATGAGTTCCATTAAGACCTCTAGGTGTTTCGCCTCTAATAATTAATTAACAAGGTCATCGCGTATCCTTGCCACTCGAATCCGCACGGCATTCACAGAGTTGGTGAGGAGACTATCAACCACCATTGTCCATAAAAGGGGTGAAAGTACCCCTCCTTGGTGGGCATCCCCTTCAGATGTCACAGTGATCATCTCCCCTCCCCAGTTCAGCCGTAATACGTCTTGGTCCCCAACATTGCTTTTATCAAGGCAATCATCGTTGGGGGTCCGACGCCCTTGGAGGCGGCGGCATCTTCCATGGTCACATGCATGGTGCTATCAAAAGCACCCTGCACATCCAGGAAAGCACAAACCGCCACCTCCTTGTGATCTAGCGCTCTTTCTATCTTGGATACCAAGCTATCTAGTGCGCCAACTGTTGATCTACCGGACTGTTAGGCCCATTGATTAGGATGGATTTTCTTTTCTATAGAATTTCCCACCCTTATGTGGTAGTCTAGCATCTTTTCCAGTGTTTTCAAAAAGAATGATGTAGACTTATTAGGTCGTTGGATTCTGGGGTCAGACGAGGGACCGTCTCCAGTCATGGGGGCAAAGAACCACCCTTACTTTTCTCCACAGGCGGGGAATGTATCCCAGAGCATAGCTTGCCCTAAACCCTAAATACCCTCACAGCAGCGGACGCAGGACTTCCACTTCCCTGTTGAAGCAAGGCGGGGAATATGCCATCCCTTCCAGGAGATTTATATGGGCCGAAGAATTTTGCCCATTCTACCCTATAGGGAGAAGGGACTCTTCCAGACAGACTTCGCTCAATCTATTAGAGTTTCATATCGATCCCTAATCTACTTCCTCCCCGATGCGATCAAACATTACATTTGCGGAAAGTGAGTGATTTTATAAGTTCCACTAAGGTTTCCTGTGGTTCCTTGCATAACTGTCGTCTATTCTTTAAGAGAAGGCTCGCGCCCATTAGATGCGTCCTGTTGAGAGCACTATATATGTTAGACAAAAAGATGCGCAGTTTCAGATTGGCCTCTCAATGCTTTCACATAGAGACTTCCATGATCTTCTTTTGGAATTTTCCTAAGTTCCTGTTATAAGCGGTTAGGGCAGTTTGTATGCTTCCCAATTTTTTTTTCTAGCTTTATGAAAAGCTTTCCTGGTGTTTTAGATCTTAGATGTTGGTTAGCTCTTTGATTCACCAGGGAAACGCTTCTAGTGATCCCTCTTTGTCAGAAGGACAACTATTTTCATATGTATCTTGTATTTTCTATTGTGAGTTGGGTAGTGGATACATCTGGTCCTGTACATCAAACAGTCCTTCCATATCCTCCATACGCTGGTTAAGGAGCTCTTTATACAAGCTTCAGTTTGTTAGCTTAGGTATTCTCCCGCTCTTCCTCTACTTTCTCTAAAGCTATGATTCGAACCTGATATGTCTTATGGTTCGAATGAGATACTTCATCAGACACTACAGTCGAGATTCTGTTGCCACGCAGTGGCAATTTATTAAGTTAGGTCTAAGAACCTCTTGTCTGTCGATGTGATGAATGTGGGCTTACTGCCCTCATTCACAACACATCAACACCATATTGAGCTAAGAATTCTAAAATACACAACCTCTGTTGTTGATGTCCTTGCTGGCCCACAGGGTGTGATGGGCATTTGCATCGCATCCCAAAATCAGTCCCCTGCAGGTCCGCTGACAGTATTGCGCATGCCTGTTAATTTCTTCCGGAGGTGCTTCATTCGAGTCCCCGCAAAAGTATGCCGAGGCAATTACTACCTCTTGCACACCCAGCGCGGTTGGCACCTCTACTAGGGCTGCTATTAGGTCCCTTGTGGTGAATTCCGGAATGGACAGGGCATTGACCCCACCACCGATGACCATCGCCGCGCAAGGCGCCCCATGGTCCCGACAGTAGAGCAGCTTACCATTCCACTTGGTATTACCTTTGATTGTGTTCCTTCTCTCACCCATGGCTCCTGGTATGAGGGCTATTTGCAGGCTCTCGCATACAAAGGTCCGGACGAGAGCATCTAGTTGCTGAGCCTTTGCGTGGTGCAAGTTAATTTGAAGGCAGCTCAAATTGTTTTTATTGTCCATTATGCAGATTTGGGTTTGGGGTTCTGACTTGATCCCCTTGCCAAGGCCGATTTTGTTTGGCCTTCTTTCCCACTCTTTGCAGTTTGTATTTTCTTCTTTGGCTGTGAACCAGAGGGTGTTACCTTTTCTTTAATAGCCAAGGTTTTCCCCTTTTCCTTCGGAATGTAGTCCTCAGGTGAGGCCGTTTCGCCAGAGGTGGGGAGCCTACTCCCCCCCTCGGGTTTCCCGCTCCTCTTCCTGAGTCCAACAGTGCCAAATTTATAGCTGAGCATATGGTTTTGGGCTCTCAGCTTGGTTTCAGAGTGCAGGTCAAGAGAAAGGACGAGGTGCACGGAATCGCCCCTCTCTTCCCTTTTCAGGACCCTCCACGCGTCAGTATTCAGGCAAGGTTCTGTTGCCTTTACAAAGGTTAGGATCTATCGTTTCCCATCCTTTGCACATATTCTGGAAGAGACAGTCAGTACTATGCGGTTGTTGGGCATCCTCCGGCGCTCCACGGTCGCTAGCTGTCCTTCGTCGAAGGTACCAGTTGTCCAACAACGAGGTTTCTTCCACGCTGCTGCGACCACTTCGTCGCAGTGAACTGCACACCCTGGTTTGAGGATAGACGCTGGAAACTTTAGGCGTGTGTGCCGCCAACGTATTCTCACGATCCTGCCAGGATTCCTTCTTGTATGGCCTTGAGTTGTTCCATTGTCAAAATATTTTGTGGATAGTCTTTAGAGACTATTCCTATTATAATTGTATTTAAGGTGGGACTTGACCGGTAGCGTGGGCGTTGCTGCTCCCTCACTGCCCAAGTCCTATGTGTTTCTGTTGGCACCCCCCTGCGAGAGGAACATAAGAGCGCGCTCGTTTTTCCCGCGGGGGGGGGCAATAGCACGAGAGCCGTTGCGGGCCTCTGAAGGATCGTAGCCCGGTTCTTCACCAACCACCTATATCTTCTTCTGGCCGCGCCTGAAAGGCGCGCATTGTTAGTTGGAGCTTTTGAATAGACTCCCGATATTAGATGTTGTAACCCTTAATGGGGTCGCAGCAGAGGTTGGATTCCTCTTCCACCCTCCTGACAGGGACTGTAAGCCCCTTTTCAGTTGAGGTTTCGGGGGA
>JABUQX010036656.1:7500-22500 GCA_015478945.1 Trachelipus rathkii
AATGTAGCGAATATGATATTCAGTAGCAATCTGAACGTCGTAGCGACAGCAGGTTTTTCTGCTTGTAACACATTTTTAAAAAGATTCAGCTATAGGGTATATAACATATATTCAAAGGTTATGGTATATTTTAAAATCCTGGAACACATGTGTTAATTACACAAAAGATATTTCGACTAGACCCCCTTACACGCCAAGTGATCCAGCCAAAACTCGCATTGTTTGTGCATCAGATAATGTCCATGACCTTTTAGTGCGTGCCTCAGCTGCAGTAAAGGAGGGACCTAAAAATATATACTTCGATATAACATTAAAGTTTAATAATAGGATACCTATACTCTACCGCCATATAGAGAAAATTCTTAAGCGAGTAATGTGTATAAAATTTGCAGTCAATGTGGAACGAACTAAAAGGAAGATCCCTCTCCCAATCCATCTACAAATTTCATATGAGATACGTGCTTTGGTCGATCAAGATCTTGGTGAGCGGGCAAGAAGGAGGCTGCTTAACTACATAATAACAACAATAAGAAATGAGCTTTCTGGAGATAATGTTACATTTCCGCCATGGGAGCATCAAGATGAAGGCGGTGAAGGATATATTATATATTGATATAATACTATACTATTGATATATATATATATATATATAAATATACTAAAATTATATATATATATTATATATATATATATATAGATAAGGCGGTGATATGATATATATATTATATATATATATAGTATATATATTTACTAATGCAGCAATAAAATTTTAGAGTAAAAACTTTTTCATATCCTCTAAAAGAAAGAATATATGTATATATAATATATACGTATATATATATAGATACTAGTAGTAATAGATTATGATATATATATATTATATATATATATAGATATATATATATATATATATATATATATATATATATATATATATATATTCATTTTAATCTGATGATACACGCATTATCTAGAAACGCAAACTGATGAGGCCGGAAACGAGTCATGATAAAATCGAAAAAAACATGATGCAAGTATAGAAACAAGCCTAAATAAATATATTTTACTCTGAAACATAATTATTTAGTGAGACCTTTTGGAGCTGATACGAGGGAAATGTTTGCCTTTCTTGTAATTGGGCTGAGTAGCCCTTATCTCCTTTCAGTCTATCCTGTGATTGGCCAAAATATGCCTCATCAACACTCAGTCATCCATGTGATTGGTCGAATATCCCTTTTCTCTTATACGTGTAATTGTGTGATTGTCCGAAAATTAACTTATCTCTTTAAAGCTGTATTTGAACAGGGATGTTATATTACTTGGAGGTCTAAACTCATTTTTTAAAAACCATAGTCGCTTTAGCTGCTAAGAGTTGAGCATGTTCTCTGCTCTGTCCTAAAAAGTGTTCTATTTTCACTAAGAGTATTACCGTGTGTACATTATGATCCGTCTTATCAGATATACCTCTATACAAGGCATTATACAATGGGAAATCAAGATCTCATGTTCTTGGGTTTCATTCTTATATAAAGCAAACCCCGCCTGATCTGATTTTTTTACGTGTATTAATCAAACTGTATACTATAGTAACAATCGTATTTTTATGATTACTATCGAGCTACTCTGTATATGTCACCACGCTGCAGAATGGGTCAAGGAGTACTCTAAGACTACCGAAGTCTTAGACTCACCGAAAACGATTATTAGCAGAAGAGGGGATTACAAGGGCAGCCACTTTACTCTCTCTTTTTCTAACTATATAATTTCACACAGAATGGAAGTTCTAGTATTTGAGCATACGGTTCGTAGAATCTATATTTCTGGAATACCATAAATAAAATATCTATCTGAGATTCGTAGGAGGGTATTAATGCAAAAGAAGAAATAGGAAATGCTTTCTAATTATGTAACTGTTACACATTACATGCTATACCAGGAATATTACGCAAACAAGATGCTGGTCGATGATACTGAAACTATCATTGAACGCTTCTTAAATTCCATAGATATACAGAAATTCATCTATCTACTTAGAGAACAATGGCAAGGAATTATTTGGGTTGCTGACCCAACCTGTAAAAATACTATGATATCTGGGAGGGAACGTTTTACGTATGTGCTAACTGACGGTATTGAGGAGGTAAGAAATTACCTAAGGGCTAATGATATAAAAGATTGGCATATTTGTAAAGACATAGAACGTATAAATTTGAATTCCTAGTAGAAACTCCATGAATGTGTGGAGTAATGTTATTTATTTAATATCGTTGTAAATATATATTTATATTTATTATCCTTGTAAATATATATTTATATTTAATATTCTTGTAAATATATTTAATGCTAAAAATATGTATGTCAATGATTGCTTAGTTTCCATTTATGTAATAAAGGTTTTAAAAATGAGCAAGTTTCTTTTATTGTCCTTAAACTTTACGTCCATGTATAAAGATCTATAAGTATATCAAGAGTTAAATGTATATAAAAGATAAAGTTTCATGGTATTTCACGATGTGTATAGTATAAATGAATAAAAGATGTTTGTGCTCAAATAGGAATTGTAGCAGTAAAACATGACAAGATACGGTAGGCTTCCCTATGTCATTTACCTTTCATTGTTTACTTCGACTTTGCATGCTAAGTTATTTAGTAAGTGATTATTAATAGAATATTATATAATTCATAAATTTAATTATTTTAGAATCAGTGAAATACAATAATTATAAACAGATCTAGCAATCCTTTTTCGTCTTCTTTTATTATTATCTAAAAATGAATTTTTGTAACAATGTAATTAATTCCTTCTCATCTATTTTAGAAATAATCTATATTTGTAGAATGATAAAATATATCTAAATCCGAAGAAAGCAAGCTTAAATATACTTGCAAAATAAATTCTTACATAATTGTGGGTCGATTTCTTGTATATATTTCTACTTAACCTCTAAATTAACATAGACTTATGTGTTCGTTTATTATATTTCTTAATATATTTCATCTACAATTATTATTCATTCCTAACATTATGTAAAATTCCCTAAATTCTATTATTTCCATGACTTTTAATATAAAACAGAATTTAAATATGAATATGTTAGTGTTAATTTTGCTGTTTTATATTTTCTATTTCTTCAACTCTATTTGACATTTGCTTTTTTTTTACAAAAAACTTAACTTCGTGATTTAACGACCTACTTTCCTCTCTGGGTCTCTGAGTCTGTTCTACTCTCTCATCTCTCTCTCATTCTCTCTCTCTCTATATTATATTTATATACTTATATATTAAGTATGTATTCTAGGTATATACTTTTTGAGTGAAGCTTTGGATTTTCCCAAACTATCTAGTTGTTTCCCATATATGCTCAAATTATGGTAATTTCAGTAGCCTTTTAAGGATCTGGCCAACGAGACAATAAAAGACATGAATTTCTAAGTAATATTCTTATTTATTTTTTAAAATTTTATAGTTGTGGAGCATATTTAAATTTGAGATAAGGTTGCCCACCGCAGTAAGGATGATGTAGGTGAAATTGTTATTATTATTATTCTATAATAGGGATATTTAAGTGGTTGGGTGCTAACTCACACTTGGACATTTCGTCATTTATTTTATTTTTTTTTAGTTGTTACACCATAAATACCTATCATCTGGACGAGAGCCTAATTCTCAGGGCAAGGGGGTGTTTTGTTCGATCACAAATGTTTCGATTTCCGCTATAACGCATTGCAATATTACGCAGATGGAGAAAACAGAGCATTATATATATATAGATATAGATATTAAATTCAGCTAAGAGTTGTATTAGTTAACTAAGAAGACATTGGAAGTAGAATTCTTCTCAGCTACAGAACAGATAGGTTATGGAAGGTAAAGAAGGAATAGCACCCCAGCGAGAACTATAAGCTCTGGAAGTCTACCAATAAGGTAATCCACACACATAAACTAACACGGGTGACAGTAACACATTTCGACACCTCACTCATTTTTGATAGTAGCGTCGTTAAAGGTGTGTGGTTACAACGGGTGGTAGTAGCTCTCTCACACGCACAGCACCTGCCTACTTTGATGTATGTATAATAGAAAAGAGTAAACTTAGTTAAATCATGGTTCAGTAACCGCTAAAGATAATGTAGAGGTATTAAAATTCTGACATTGGAAATGCATACATGGACATAATCGTTTATCATAAGTCTTTTTATTTGTGTCCACTTGATTGACCGTAGAACTCGCTGTCCAAAAAGCGGGTGAAACCAGTTAGCCCCTAACGATGTCAGATATGAGAGCACTACTCAATACAAGGGCGGATGATGCACTTGTATAGCTGGAGCTCTCCTCAATTAGTAGTATAAGAATAAAAAAGAAAAGTCTCAAGTCTAAACAGAACTCCCAGTTTCTTTTTAGAGGCCGCCCTAGCATCCGTTGTTATGACTAAAAGGTTTCTCAAGAATAGATTTTTTGTTTATTATGTTAAGGCAAGGATGGTTTATTTAATTGTCAACAGGAGAGACGATCGAGAGAACCTTAATAATTATAATAATATAGGATAAGAATTGAAAGGTGTTATTCTTAGGAGTGAGAGATATGTGAAGTTAATATGAGGATATTTTTCATTCAATAAGAATTGATTGATCTGCCAAGGTATGAAGTACGATCACTAATTACTGTATTAATTCTATTCAAGTCAGATCAGCGAGAATTAAGAATACTGAAAGATTTAAAGACGAGTTGTCTCAAAATTCATAGTACAGTATAAGTAAAGGAAGCAGATAATTGAATAATGTTAGTATGTAAGAGTGTAGGAAAGGAGTCGAAGTTCACTTCTGGACATAAGAGTGGATAGAGTTATATGATATTTACATGGTGAGATAAGACAAATAATTTTCAATAGATAATGAAAATAAAGTAGAGATAAGACCTGAACCCTGAGGGCAAATCACACCATACTAATTGTGGAGAAGAACAATGAGATTAGAAGGTTCGCTCCCATCGGCATGGTACAAACTCACATTCCGATATTGAGCGTATTCTCATGAAGGGAAAGATTCATCAAGACACATTGCAGTAAGTGCAGGCGAAAGCACGCACAGGAGGAAACTCCAACAGGAGCGGGAGCTTATGGAGAGGGCAGTAGGACGCGTGCCATATACGATAACCTCTGTAATCGGTTCATCATGTCTTTGGATATGTCGTGCTGCCACTCACGCGGCTGATTACTATCGACAATTAGATCTTCATATTGTTTCCCTTAAGGGGAGTATCGGTATAAAACTCATAAATCTCGGGTCTAAATAGTGATAAGTATAGTCAGCCTTAGTTTCAGTAGAAAAATCTCCTTGATCGCCGAAACGCCGTATTGTAGGAGACTCTCGTCGGAAAGAAGAGAATGAGAATTTCTCCAGAATGGCCTAAAATTAGGCAGTTAAGAATGTCTTTCAGAATGACGTTACTTTCTAAGATTACGAAACACAGCTCGAGTTCAGGCTATATGTGCCGGATCATAGTTAACGATCCAGGATCAGTTAGCGGGCGTGTCCTTATATTTAAGTGAATACTTTGCGTTGGATTCAGTGTGTACGTATGCTTCCAATCACTGCCGAGGCCGACAGTGCTGAGAGTATTGAGACATAGAGAAAAACATTACTTTGACACGAGGGCCGCGCGGTGATCCAGTCACGTAAGACACTCCCTCAATACAAAAAAATCCTCGGGGGTAGGATATCAGCCCATTCCGGTAGCCCAACTCCGCTTCTTATAGAGATTCATGCCATATAATATCATACTAAAAATGAATAGACATCTTCAGGTCTTGACCCGTGTATTCTTTCCGCTCGAGTCTATACTCGTGTTATCACGTAAATGTAAGTGTACATATGGACAAACAAAATACTATAAAATTCCAATATCTATGTCTTCGTGGTTAGGTAAGATACACGCGATTGATACTGGGAATTGGAGGAGGAATAGCTCCGAGTTAATTGCATGAATTTACCAAAGGTTTGGATGTTCTTAGTGTATATGGGACATGGATGATCCAGAATCTGATATTAGATTAGAGTTATTTTCAGAATAGAGCCTTCGAGAGCCTTATCCAGAATCGAATATTAGGCTTGTGTTTCTGGGGACCCAGATCATCCAGAATCTGTTATTAGACTAGCACTTCTGAAAACATGGTCATCAAGATTTTAGTATAAGGCTAGTGCTTCTGGGGGGTCCGGACATTTAGTTTGTTATTTTGAAAATAAAAGCCAAGTTTTGTCTCTGAAGTCAAAATAGATATGCTTCAGCAAACGGGTTTTTTAAAAGCTGAGTGTAAATTATTTAGCGATGAGGTAGAATAAGGTCAGAATGCGATAATTGTGTTACCTCAACTTCGCGGCAAGTAGTCTTCTAGCGCTAGTAATATACGTAGTTTGAATGGCCAGGATGGACCAAGACTGATCGTACCAGTGGCGATGGATTATCGAGCGACGAAGAAAAGAAAGTATTTGAGACGTACAGAGATGTTAAGGGATACTAGAACCTAGATATAAAAATCTATTTTCCTCACGCCGAATAGATAGATCTACAGCTCTCTCCTATACCGTTTTATGTGGCGAGTATCACGAAGACGCTTCGATGCACGCTAGTAAAATAGCATGTTCTCATATCCATACTTAAACTGTTAAGCGTAGAATCTGATCGCAAGGTCTTCCCTGGTTTTATTGTCATTCTTATTAAATTTCCTATATTTCAGTGCCGATCAAAGTGCTCAGAAAATAACGCCATATAGGGCAGTGATGGAAGCTGTTGGAGAGAAACGGAGTATAACTTGACAATTAAGGATGACATGCCTTTCTTTGATGTGAGTTCAGAATTTACTCCAAATATAGGGAATAACTCCGAAAATGGAGTTTTATTAGTTAATTAGAGATTTGAAGTAGGAAAACTAGTGGTGGGAAATACCTAGGTCATATAATGTGTTTTTTCCTAAAGAATTTGAGATTGTGATTTAAAAGAGTAGTTTTGTGGTGAATATATATGGAAAATAGATGTTACTAAATAATGGCAATTAAGTCAACTCACATTTAGGAAATAGTGATAAGAGTGGTGTCTCCACAGGGTTCAGTAGCCTGGTGGCTTTAATATTATAAGATATCCTACATTATAAATTATTTAAATTAAAAATTAAAGCAGATATGGCAGTCAGTGACTGTGACTTAATTAATAATTTCTGGGTTCTCTATAGCTTTTAGTCATTGAATGGATATTACCTCATAAAGTGGCACCTATAGGTTATATAAAAGTGATGCGAATGTTATTAAACAGATTCATTTAATGTGACTTAATGATAATTTAATTCTTTATGGGTTATGGGCAGATAAAGTTTGACGTTAATGAATTTATAGTAAAAATGTAAGGCTCTGTGCACCTAGTGTTGCGATTTAAATGATTTAAAGGGTTAAGTTATAAACTGACGATATGTAATTAAGAGCGCACTCTGTTGGTTGAGTCTTGTTGAAGGCATAAGAATTCAAAGAATAAATATTGTTAGTGAATTATAATAGTAAGTCAGTTAAACTTGTTAGATTAATGTAGATTATAGCTAATTAAGGTAAAGATGTTTTAGAACGAAGCATAATTAAATGTTAATAAGATGAGGGCATAATAGACATAAATCGAATGATTGTTTTATTTTACTAGAGCAAAAAGAAGTAACTAAGTAAAACTGTATACGCATATAAATGCTTTATGCTTCTAATCCGTAATGCATTATATTTATGAATAATTTTTATACTGTCACAATGTTTGGTGCCCTTATCTTTATTACAGAACTATGTCTTTGATATTGTCCGCTACGAAGATTGAGGTCGCGCTAAAGTGAGTGAACATAATTATCATCGCTCAAACAGAGGATCTTGATTTTCCTGGGCTCTTTGGAACAGATAAAAGAGGCCTGATAGCGGCGAGAAATAACCCTGACAGTACAAAAATGGAGTCTCCAGTAGAACTGGAACTTTTCTCAGGGATCGGAACAGGTGTGGCGATAACAGATGCATCCCACGCACGATAGTTGACTATTTTAGCAAATCTGATTTACGATAATAAACGGATGACCAATAAATGTGCTGTACTGCAGTATGAGATGCATGATGGACGTTGAACACACGGGGGCAGTGACACAACGAAATTAAGAAGAAAGCAATAGACCATAATTGAATAGTCACTTAAGCTAGACAATAAGTCATTTCTTTTTCCGTGAGGCAAATAAGTTAGATTGTTAAGTGGGTGTGGAATTAGGTATCACTTAGCCAACTATAAGAGCAGGCTCTAGTATATTATTAATATATCTGATAATATATATTCAAATAAGAATCAGACCTTATTCTTCTCTATGCATTCACTAACGTATCTTTATGTTCAGTAATCGTTCATCAGGGATATATCACTTTTTCGTGTTAAAACGTTTGCGGGGTACTATACGCGACCGGGGGCTGTCGTACCCGTCAGTGAGTACTATACGGTCAATTCATAACAGTTGTGAATACAAAAATACTAAATATATTTTGTATTTCATTAAATAATAACAATTAACATATACATATATTATTTCCTAAACGTGGAACAATCAATAACATTCACAATCTTTATTCATATAATTATAATTATTCATCTTATATTACCTGTATCCCTTATTTTTTCTACAATCGAATAATATTTATAGTATATCGATATATTTAAATTTAGTAATTACTATTACTTTTTAAGGAAATTAATACTGTTTCGACACTATTTCGGCGAACAAGGCAGACTATAGTAGCGGTTATGACCTCAGCCTTAATCGTACATAAATAATCTGCATCGCCTCGCCATCTAAGATCAAGACCTTTAATGTGTGCAAAGTACCTTTTTATCCAGTTTACTTTAACATTTGTTATTCTTTGTATTAGACCCACTTATTGTCTTCGCTAATACCTACAGTAAGTTCCTTCCAATCCTACTACTCCTAGCGCACCTAGAATCACCCGTTCTATTATCAATTACTCACGTCGTAAATCGACTGCGCATTCTATATACAACTGGCGCCTTTGATCGGCATTTAGTACCGTTACACGTGTAAAGTTATTTTATATAGGCATTTTAAGCTGAAGTCTTAAACTTGTGGCACAGCTACTTAGTGTTTAGTAATATCTATCATTATACTAGGAATAATATTATCGTTGAAACTAACGAGTAGGAATAAATTTACTATCTACTCGCCCGGGCCTAATCCTGCAGTCGGGTCCTTTATATCTGGACATCACGCAGCTCTAATATACATTTTTACCTATATTCTTTCATAAATTAATTATTTGTGAATTTAATACATAGTCAAAATTATATATATATATATGGTGGTTTTATATTATTATGATAACACTTCACTTTTTAAAAAAACTCTACATTCCTAATTCTAACTACAGGAACGTACTCGACATTTACCGGGGCTACAGCGGCTAAAGGATTTTACATGGTTATTTGGAATTCACTGAGTAAATATCATCATAGCTTCTTCGCTGATAAACTTGCTTACAAAAATAAAATATTAATTAAAATTTATTGTTATAATTAATTAATAAGTACATCTTTAATGAGGAGCAACAGCCTAATTTTAAGAAGTTTACACCTTTTATATTTTCACTTACTGATTTACCTTATCCTACCTTCTACCTTATCACTCATTAATAGAATTGTTAATACAAAAACATTCAAGTAGCTTTCTATTTTTCATGTTATACGTCTCGGCTCTGTTTCTATCTTCATTCTTTTATACATAAACGATTATCACTCACTTACCCTCACCAGGGTAATTACCACCTATCTATCGCATTCGAAATGTCCGCGTAAAGTCTGGCGTCTTTCTTCGGGGCATCTCCAAGGGGAATACTCTTTACGTGAGGTTACGGCATATTTTCCCACCTTACCGGGTGCTTTACGTGGTCTTCCAGGAATTTTATCAACCGCTCTTTTGCTGTATATTGGTGTGATTACAGCTCACCGGGGGTTATCTTATACCGCCCCTCTCCTATACGGGATTAATGGAAATCAGCTTCCCTCTCCTTCGTGTTTTCTCAAATTTCGTCGGTATCGAGGTCCACTATACTAACTTGCTCAGTGTAATAATACCTTATTAACAAATAATATATATTATAATATATATTCACTTATTTACACATTAACTAAATTAATTTATACTACTTACCCATATCTACCTTATTTACTTATATTGTAACTCACGTTCTATATCCCCCATATATTATAATGTCTCTACTGCTCTCACTTTACTTTAGATGAACAAAAACAATTAGTACCTTCATCTTTTTATTTATTTATTTTGTTTTGCTTTATTTTTCCTTCTTTCTGACATTTTACTTACTATTAATTTTCTTAGCAACGCGGCTTCACAATCATCGTATCGGTTCTTTTCGCTGTTAAGCTTCAGTTGTCACGCTCTTTCATTATGACGATCATGAATTCTTTTTTTTCTTATTTTCTTATCGCACTCATTTTTATCAACGCACTAAAAATTTTACCTCTTTCCAAGGATTCACATCTGAAATATGTATCTCTTTCACTTTTGTATCTTCCTGTTTACCGCCTATTTCGTAGTTTTCTGAGTATATATGGTATAATGTGTTGGTTATTTTACCAAGTGAATGATTATCACCATATTATATATATATTAATTATATAATATATTAATATCACCCATCTATTATAGACAAAACTTCTATATACTTTTATATAAATACCTATACTAACTATCCCTCCATTCCATATATATTCCTAAGTGTTTGGGGGAGGGTCTCTGCTTCTCTCTTTATTCTATTTACTATTCCATGATCAGGTAACGCTTATACTTTTCACATTATGTAGAGGAGAGACGGTTGATCCTCTAGCTGAGATTCTGTATTTTAGGCAAGGGCCAACATTATTGATATGTGTCTCCACGGTAGTTCTTACTCTCAGATAGCTAACTTTTTACTCTTGTAGATAACTTTAGTTCAGAGCCAATGCTGAAAGATATTTTGCATTACTATACGAGCTGCGCACAGTTTTGACTGGAGTGATGATGCCTCCTGGTGTAAAGATGGAATGCTGGCTACAGAGCGGATCATCTGGGGAGGATAAAGGGTAGGATGTAGAGAAATTGAATATAGGATGTTAAGCGGAAAGAGATAGGTATGTATTGATTTATAATCATGCATGAGTGACAAATTATAAAACTTGTGTTTTTTTTGCGTTTATCTTATATAAAAGTGCACTAGGCTATGAATTCGCTTTTGTGTTATTTATGTGTTGTGATGCTGCAATACTAAAGGAGTGAACTCTTTGCTTAACATAATGTTGTGCATAACATGCCTGGTTAACGCTCGTTAGAAGCTCACAGATGGCTCACAGCAAGATATGGATGCATTTCGAGGCTTGCATGACGCGCCGGTCGTTGATCTTATGCGTGTTGATCACAATATTCACGGCGCACTTCGAGTGAAACTATTGACTATCTGATGTGGCACTTGTCGGATCTAGGGTCAGGGTCGTAGCACTATCCGGCGCGCAGATGCGCATTGGGGGCAATATAAAATTCATTATTTGTCCGTAGATACTGCGACTCGAGCTCTTCTTTGATGGAGTTTATATATATGATTTGAGGTATATAGTTGCAGCTATTTAGTGTATCGCTCTTATATTCCTACTTTATCTGAATTAGTTTTCTATGTTGTTATTTATTGAGGTGCTATTCTTGAATGGTATTTTATTCGTAGGTGTACTTCAATAGCATAATAATAGATTATGGTATTTTATTATATGAATTTATATACTCAATAATATCATAACTTAAGTACTTGTTTGTGGTTTATTTGGGGGTGGCGGAGACATAATAGGTATGAATGTTGATAGTAGGTATAAAGGTGTCTAAATTATTTATTCGACTTTTCCATGTGAATGAAGAGTAGGTTATTTGTGTCGGCTATATGTTAATAGACTTTCGTTTTAAAGAGCACATCATAGAAGTCATCCCATAAGTGATATTCCAGAAAAAGGACGCTGACGCCAGCGATTTATGGGTTATTTGGTGGGTAGTTAGATATCTTCTAATTCTTTGATTGGTTTTTAGGTCCTCCGTATAATTCTGTAACCCTTGTTGAGGCACAAGAGTGGAAACACTAGTTTATTTGTGGTTCGATCAGCGAGAATAGTTATGTATAAATTTGAGGAGTTAAAATCTTACCGTAAGCGGTACCGAAATATTTGTCGTTGGGTCCGTTCTTAAATGATTCGATGTCTTGTACTTTATCACGTATTAGTTTCCAGGACAGCAAGGATACTTCATTTCATACATGAGGATAATGTAAAGTGCAGTCTAGAAGCATGATCTCTGTCCTTAGTTAGAGCAGCGTTTTCAACCTTAAGTCTTTATCTCTGAAAAGCTACAAAACGCATAAAGTTAGTAACCCAAGACCCAATAATTATTATTATATAGAGAGTATATATATATATATAGAGAGAGAGAGAGAAGAGGAGGATATATATATATAGCAGGTTATATATATCATATATATATATATATATATATATATATATATATATATATAATTCCTTATAAAAGATGCTTTTCGATGCATTAAGTATATAATTTTTATTTTAATAAGTATTAACTTTTTATAAATAACAACTGTGTAACATTTGATTATAAATATTTAATTTTTTTTAACCCACCGCGACCCACCGTATATCATCTCGCGGCCCCCTTTTGGGTCGCGACCCCCCGGTTGAGAAACGCTGAGTTAGAGGGTAGTAATGGACGAATGGCTCAGTACGTCCTCCGAACAACAATTCGTCTATTATTAATTTGTTGTTAACAATATCATTATTAATGCTCTGAATATAGTCATTAATGTTTATATTTTATCTATATGATCAGGAACTTGAAAGATTTGGGTCTTTTGGTGCAAAAGACTCAAATTCACATTCCCATACCAGTATGACAATAAATCCAGCTTGTTCATATATATCCTCTTGTTTCATTGTAAGATTGTAACTGTCTACCGCTGATACGTACGTCATGGAGCGATCCTTTTCTTTTATTACAGTCTTTATGCCCATACCAAGAACATCCATGATATAGGAAAGCAGTTTTCTCGCCATTCAATATCCGAACCCGTCAGAGTAGAACCATTTGTTCTTAATTTTGAAACCTTTTTCACGGCCGTTTCGGGCTTGTCTTATGTCTATATTGTACAGTTTTTCCTGGTACATAAGCCAGAGAATAGCCTCGTAGGTGAGCGTTTTTGGATTCTCTTTGCCTATAATAATAATTTTTTTTCTTTAGTCATGAACTTTTATAAATAGTGAAGCATAGGGTGGCAATCGTGGAGCAATTAGCAAAGTAGTCAATATCAAATGCTTTAATGAAACTAGCTGTGAATTTTTCGAAGCATTTCCTTAGTATATCAACATCTTGAATGCAATAATTTTGACATTCTTCAAAAATATTGTACCCTTGACCTTTAAAACTATTATAGTACTCTTTCAAATCTTCCATGTTTTTCTTCCCACAGCCTACTGTTCTGCAATAATTTAGCGTTCCTCATTTAAAAATGCATAAGGAAAGAAACCCTTGGAAATTACATTAGCATCGATACCTATACATTTAGGTAGTCTTTTCAGTTCCCAAGGTGTGTAAAGTAGTGTCCCTAAAAACTATGTTACCGTTTGAACCCATTGAAATGATTTTATTACCTCTTTTTATAGGGTTACTGCTGATAGATTTAGAGCTAGGATGCGTAAAAAGAGAGGCGTACAAGAACTGATGATTGAATTTACTACTATTATGTGCGACTACAATTACTTTTCATTTTGTTCTATTATTTGAAAAGTCCATTAGAAAATCCATAAATTGATTTACATTTCCTTTTTCATCATCTATTTTAAATGTAGCTATTCGAGGACCACAATGTAAAGATATATTTTTCCCTTCTTTATTGGTACATACATCACATATCATCTGACTAGCCAGCAGGTACGGATTTAGTTATATTATTCTTCTTCCTTTAGAATTAGTGCCTTTATCTTCCTGGTATGTCTCTATATCATAGTAGCATGTATAAGCCACAGGATCAATATCTTTCTTATTCTTATTATTCTTGTTCTTCTTCTTCATGTAACATACATGGTACTCATCTTCTTTAGGTTCGTATGATGCACTGCATGTCTTACAATAAGCTTTTGTACAATCATGTTGAAACTGACCCTTGCAGTTCATCTTTATCGGTCAAAGACAGAGCTTACAAATTTTTTATTTTTTTACACGTATGATTTGGTTATTTTTTTTAGCAACCGTGAAATTAATAAGTTGTATGTGTCAAGATAATACGTAAACCGAGTTGAGTAAAGAAATAAAAGCCTGCACATGTTTGGAGTCAGAAAAGTCATGCGCACAGTAAGAATCCCGGTCATGTTAGCAGCATCAGCCAGTTTAGATTTACCTAGAGAAGTTAAAAAAATTTAATTGTGTCAGCTAAGATAATGTGTGGAGAGAGAGAGAGAGACGCCGTAATTAATATTTTGTATGTGCTAAGATAGAATGTTATGTGAGGTTAGGTCTGGTTATGTTAGACAATGCTAAGTCCGGTTAGTTAAGGAAAGGCTAAATTAGACAAACGCCCGATATTAGAGAGTGGACTTATACTTAATAAGCTCTTTGTGCTAAGATTCTTATTTTATGCAACAGATACAGGCACAGGCATCTAGTGGGAACTTGAAACTATCAATTTCGAGTTCTACAGGTCCGTAAACATATATATTGACATCAATATTGTGTTCTTAAGCAAATGTTGCTAGCTCAGCATCACACCATCACCGGCATTAGCCTCGGCTTTGGCTCATTTGCTCCCCATTATTAGCTTTCTCAGTCTCCGACTTCTTATTTCTTCTTCATCCTCCTGCCTCCTGCAACGTACTCTTCGTCTCGGACCCCC
>JABUQX010036656.1:27500-35000 GCA_015478945.1 Trachelipus rathkii
TACTACTACTACTACTACTACTAATAATAATAATAATAATAATAATAATAATAATAATAATAATAATAATAATAATAATAATAATAATAATAATAATAATAATAATAATAATAATAATAATAATAATAATAATAATATCGCACCACCTGCTACACTTTGGATTGTTTGTTAAACCAAATTATGAAATAAAATTTCAATGATAAGAAAGTATTGAAGCATGGTGGACATAAAAAGTTTGTTGAAGTTTTGAGTGTTTTAATACCTTTCTCTCACACATGCAACACTTTAAATACTAAACTAAATAAGTGAAATAAACCAATTTAAAGCAGTATTTAATCGCTTATTATCTGTAAATTAGTAGCAGCAAAGGTATGGTCAGAGTTTAAAGCAAAACCAATTAATATTGAAAAATTTAGGGTTATAGTTGCAGCGGATAGGAAGAAAATCAAGTGTAAGAAGAGCTTGAGAAATACTGAGAAGGTTAAAGGAAATTTCGAAAGGAGAAATTCAAGGCTTAAAGAAACACTTCGGATTAGGAAAATTTTTCAAGGTTAAGGATATCGTGATAGGAGAAATTCCAAGGGTTAAAAGGAATATCTTGATAGTATGAAAGTGTCAGAGTTAAGGAACATCTTTGATTGGAAAAAATTCAAGGGGTTAAAGAAAACATATAGGAGAATTCAAGGGTTAAGGAGACATCTTTCATGGGAAGAATTCAAGGGTTAAAGGAACAACATTGATCGGAAAAAATTCAAAAATTAATACTCTATATAGAGCTACAATTAGATAAAAGAGGTTAAAATGTTTTTTGTTCAGGAAATAAGATGGTGTTCGACCATTTATTATAGAATATTTAGGAATTCTATCTAAAGTTCACCTTAAGAATTTCATTTAAGAGAAGAAAGAGAAGAAGAGAAGAAGAAGAAGAAGAAGAAGAAGAAGAAGAAGAGGAAGAAGAAGAGAGAAAAGATGAGGAAGAAGAAAGAAGAAGAGGAAGAAGAAGAAGAAGAAGAAGAAGAAGAAGAAGAAGAGCGAAGAAGAAGAAGAAGAAGAAGAAGAAGAAGAAGAAGAAGAAGAAGAAGAAGAAGAAGAAGAAGAAGAAGAAGAAGAAGAAGAAGACAAAAGAAAAAGAAAAGAAAAAGAAAAAAAGAAAGAAAAGAAGAAGAAGAAGAAGAAGAAGAAGAAGAAGAAGAAGAAAAAGAAGAAGAAAAAGAAAAAGAAAAAGAAGAAATAAAACAAAAAAGAGGGAGAAGTATTTTTTCAGATGAAAGAAGAAGAAGAGAAAAGAATAAGAAGAAGAAGAAAAAGAAGAAGACGAGGAGAAGAAGAAGAAGAAGAGGAGAAAATGAAGACGAAGAAGAGGAAGATCAGTTCAGGAGAAGGAATACAGACGAAGAAAGGAAGAAGAAAAAAAAGGAAAAGAAAAGAAAAAGAAAAAGAGAAGAAAGAAGAAGAAGAAGAAAGAAGAGAAAAGAGGTTTAAAAAAAGATTGACTTGTAAGAGTGAAGGAGATTAGGTAGTTTTAAAATAGATATAAGATATGAGCTTCTAAAGAATGTTTCTTTGAAGAGACTTTTAAAGGTTCTCAAGAAGGAGTGACGTTGAACTGTATAAAGAGAAGGAAGATAACAGTTGGTATACGAAGCTATTGGAAGGACGCACTTAAGAAATAGAATTTAAGTTTAAGCGCTTACCTTTATTTATTATATTATATATATATATTTTTATTTTAGGAAATTTTTTAAATTTTCAGTTTTATATCTATTTTATATATTTTTTTTATATATATATATCTTAATACTATTATATATATATTATATAATATATATATATATATATAGTTATTATTCACAGTTCATGGATTCTTAGTAATGAAAAAATTATATTAAGTTATGTGAATATTGGTAGCATGGCAATATGAATAATGCACCAACCACACTTGGGTCAACAAATCTTATTCATTTCCATTTCATGTTTGTCAACCTGAGGCATTCTACAGTAATGTATCGGTTGGGTTCTTCTTAAATGAAATTTTGCAAAGAAGAAAATATGTTTCTTAAGATGTTTTTCTTATTCACCTGGTGAGACCCTTTTCTATCCCCCATCCACCTCCTAAACTTCACCCCACCTATCACCCTAGCTTCCCCCTACCCGATATGTTTTGAACTTTTGTAAATGGAACCAAATTTAATTTATCTTAATTAAATACGTAATCAAGCAATTTTAACATGCCAAATTTTTCTTATCACATTTATTCTCATATATATATTTATTATATATATATATATATATATATATATATATATTATATATATATATATTATATTTATTATTTTATATATATATATTCTATATATTATCTTATATATATATATATATAAATATATTATATATATATATATTATTTATATAGTTATTTATATTTATATATATAATATTATATATATATACTATATATATATATATATTATATACTATATATAACTATATATATTATATATATATATATATATATATATAATATATATATTATTTATAATATTGAGACGCCCAAGCACTCAATAGACAATAGTTCGTTCTCTTGAAAAGAATGGCTAGGTGCAACTCTGATCTTTCTCTAATTTCAATTTGGATTAAAAAAAAAAAAAAAAAAAATTCTTTTAAAATCTATCGAAATAATTCTTCTCATACAAGCACACAACAAACATTCTTTTAACAAGATTTTAGCATTTCCCTTTTCTCTAAAATAATAATCAATATAAAATATAATAAATTAATAATAATAATAATAATAATTAATAATAATCTAATAATAATAATAATAATAATATATAATAATAATAATAATAATAATATATAATAATAATAATAATAATATAATATAGAAATACTATATACCTTTTGTTTTAATATAAGTTTTACTTTTATCTTCCAATTCACGAAATGCTTTCTTCTATTTCATTTAATTTTCTTAAAAGAATAATAATATAATAATAATTAATGATAATAATAATAATATAATAATAATAATAATAATATAATAATATATAATAATAATATAATATAATAATATAATAATAATATAATAATAAATAATAATAATAATAATCTAATATATATATAATAACATAAAATAACAATAATAATATAATAATAATATAATATAATAATAATTAAAATAATATAATAATAATATAATAATAATATACTATAATAATAATAATAATAACATAATAATATTAATAATATATTTTTAGAAAGATTACATCGTTTTTCACATTAAAAAAAAGCTTATAAGAGATTAGGTTTTCTGAGGCGTTTTTTTCCTTTAATTTCCTTACATTTCCCTAATCGATTCCTCTATAGGGGGCGAGGTTGATTCTTGTATGGAGTACGCATCATATACCTGGGGTAGTTTGACTCACACAATAATCCTTGGGACGACGGAACTTAGACTTTTTCAATATCAAATTTTCTGCTCTAACTCATTCACTCCCTCTCCAATCTCTTTCATGACAGTAAAAAATATTAGAATCTCTAATCAATACCCACTCCTTTGAGGAGAGAGCTCATTAGTCTCGTCAATTTACACAGTCTAATAATTTTTTCTGTTAAACTCTCAGTCTTTAGATAATTGATATGCTCATTCTTATATTCTCACATTCTCACTTGTGAAGTTTGGAACAAAAACCCTTCTTTGTTCCCACTTCATAATATGATTTGCACACTTTCAAACGTTATATTTTAGTTGGTGTTGGCACTTGAATAATTGAATGGTAGTTTGGAATTCATAAACTCTTCTCTATTTCTTGTAAGCTTTTTGCCTTCCCCGCCAAATATATAAATATATAGTATACGTTATATATATATATATAATATATATTATATAATATTATTACTATTGTCTATATTATATATATATATATATATATATATATATTTACTATATATATATATATATATATTATATATATATATATAATATATAGGGTTGTAAAGAAGGTGGAGTGCAGTACCTTCTCCATAAATACTTTTATGAGAAGATCGTGATAAAACTTAAATACTCGAGCTTTTTCTTCTTTATTGTCTTTTGGCTTTGTTTTATTTTCATATTATTATATATTTATATTTTATATAATTATATATTATATTATATTATATTATATATATTATATTATATATATACATTCTATTATACTATATATATATATTTATATATATATTATATATATCTATATAATATATATCTATATCATATATAATATGGGGAAGTTCGAATGATGAAAAATGAGGCAAAGAAATTGATACTTTTAAGGAAAGTTTATTTAAAGAAAATTGTAGATAATATATATTGAATATAAAAATCGTCTTTTAATAAAAAATTGATTAAAATTAATAATTTTAAAGTATTGATTATTACGTTTGGGCAGCGTTCTGGCTTAGATCAGAGTGAATTCAGGGTAAATGTGACGTTAGTAGTAGTTTTGACCGTAGAAGGGAAGGGTGTGCTTTTAATTCTTTAAAAGAAAATGTTATGATAAAATATTTGTGAAAGTATGTATTAATGATTATTATGAGCAAACAATGTAGTTCAATATAAATCATTCTTTTTATTGTATAAATTTTTATATTAATAATATAACTATTATATATAAATATATATATATATTATATATTATATATTATCTATATACTATATAATATATATATATAAAAGTAATGTTTATAATTTGTTGCCATATTTTCCGTTTCGGTTGTCGTACAAGTTTGCTCGGCTCGCGGTGATTTTTTCGTTTATTCTATAATTTTATATATACATATTTATATTATTATATATATATATATATATTATATATTATATATATGTATAACTATTTATATATATATATATAATATATATATTATATTTCATTTGTAGTGACGAAAGTAATATCTTCTTTAGGTGCATCTCTGTAGTGGATGTATATATATATATATTATATATCTATATATATTATATTATTATATATATATTATATTATATTATATATATATATATATTATATAATTATATAATAATTATATATATATATATATATATATAATATATGATTTTTATATTAAAAACTTTACCATATGTTTTGGGGAAATTTTAGTAATAAAATCGATAATAAAAACCTTTAATTGTGTATAAAATTTTTAAATTAGTTATAACTACACTTTGGTTCGGCTTGTAACCTGTGCATTGTTTATATTATTGATAGTTGGAATATAATAGTCACACTCTCTTATCTGTAATTTTGCTAAAGAAAGTGAATGATTTTGTCACTCCTAAGATGTCCTTTTCACTCTATATTCCTAAGTTATTTTAGCTAAATAGAAACCTGCAATATGGCATTTTTTTTAGCTGGACTTGCTGGGAATCTGTGGAGTGATATATATATTATATATATATATATTATATATATTATATATATATATATTATTACTATATAGTATATATATTATATATATATATATATATATCTATTATTATATAATATTAGTATATATATATATATATATATTATACAGATCTATATATAAAGATCTATATATATATATATATATATATATATATATCTGTAGATTTTATACATCAAATAAAATATTTTTCTAAAAAATATATTTATATATATTTAATATATATAATTATCTTATATTATATATATATATATTATATATATTAATAGTATACAGATATAGACCGATCTCCGCTCACACATGGGTCAGAGGTAACACTTGGGTAAATTTTATTCGGGAGTTAAATAGGTATACAGAATTGGCAATTAAATCGTGCTTTTATTTGTTTTTTCAAAGTCTCTACATAAAATTACCCAGTGTTACCTCTGACCCGAGTGTGAGCGGGGAGATCTGTCTGGAGGTTAGATGTCAACGACATGCATTCACTCCTCTTGGGAAGCAAAGCTTTCAGTGGAACTGGCAGATTTCTTAGTCATGTGGTTAAGGGGTAATCCGCTCTTGGCTTACATCTATAATGCGGTAAGGGTTCAATATGCACTTAGGTATTTTTGAAATAATAAAGCCAGAAATATATAAAAATATCTGTAATTATATTAGCTCGAAAAAAATTTACCAACAAGTGATACTCTGACCGAGTGTTGAGGGGGAATTGTCTGGAGGTTAGATGTCAACGACATGCCTCCTCTTTGGAAGCAAAGCTTTCAGTGGAACTTGGCAGATTTTTTTAGCTCATCGTGGTTAAGGGGTAACGCTCTTGGCTTTAACACATACCTAAAGGGTAAGGGTTCAACCCCACTACTTTTGAAATATATTAGTATATATATATATATATATATATATATATATATATTATATATATATATAAATTTTATATACTATATATATATTATATATATATATTATATTATATGTATATATTATAATAATATAGAGAAGAAATGAAAGTAAGTATTTTTCTATTATTTTTAAGCTTTTGAAAATGCATTTTTATTTTTAGAATAGAATCGTCAAAAATTGTTAATATGAGAGATGAATTGGAATTGATGAAAATTTTTCTATAGCCCAGCAAAGAGTTCCCATGGATTCTGGTTATAAAATCTAAGTAGTTTTGAGAGTCATAAGGATCTTGAAAATTACATCGTTTTGATGTAATTTACTATTTTCATTTCTACTTTTACAATGGGGAAATTTTGAAGATTCTTTTTAAATATTTTTAAGTTCTTGGGTTTTATGATTTTATTATATGAAAATTTGGGAACTGTGATCAAATTTTTAGGTCAGCTTTTATCATTGGGAAAACTTAAAACGTAGAAGCAAAAATTCATGTGAAGAGATTATTTTTACGATATTTTTTTTTCCATTTTTCACAAGGGTATCATTTAAATATATGCCATTTTTATTCCGTTATTACTTTTCCTTTATTCAGTTGTTTTCATTGGATATCATTAACGTTTTATTTCTTTAAAACTTTCCTTCTGAGTGATATTTTTTTTTATGCTTCTTACTATACTTAAAATTCCAACAGATACCGTAAGACGTTGGACGGAAGAAATCTGAAATCATCTTAACTTTGTGTCCATTTTCGATTTAAATATTTTTCAGTCAATTTTTAAAGTTTATTTTTTAGGATGAATAAACTGCTTCTTCTCTTTATCTTTACTATGCTCCATGAATTAGTATCAAGTGTCTATCTTTCGTTAATCTATAATATTTGCAAATTTCACACTTCTTAACTAACTGTTTATTCTAATGCTTGCGACATTTTTCTTAACTATTATTGTTATATTACTTAAAGTAATATATGAAATTTTGTAACTCTTACAGATCTACAATCCAGTTGCAGATATTTCAAAGAAATTGGCCTTTTCATAGAGGAAGAATTTTGCACTTAAGATTAAATAAAAAATGCTTGTTCTAAAATTTTCAAACTATTAATTCTCGTAAACAAAAAAAATAAAAATAAATGTTTAAAAAGTTATTTCTTATTGTATATTTACG
>JABUQX010036656.1:40000-42038 GCA_015478945.1 Trachelipus rathkii
TGGGCTTGGCTTCGTCCTGCTCGAACGTTAAATGTTTTAGATTAGGGCTCGCCCGTGAGCGGCGGTGTTTATCTGTATATAGTATGATATATATATATATATATATATATATATATATAATATATATATATATATATATATATATATATATATATATATATATATATATATATATATATATATCTTTTTTTTACATATTCTCAAACTCCATCATAGGTCTGTTTTCGTCAACTCCATGGATATATTCTCCAAACAGTATGTTGTTTACTACTATTAACCATGGTACGGAGCCATATTTTCTGATGAGTCCAACAAAGGGTCATGGTGTCCCTTCCTCCATTTATCATCCATTCCAATGAGTGACTTCTCCAGTGAGTCACTGCGCATGACATGCCCGAAGTACGACAACCTTTGCTTGGTGATCCTGGCTTCCAGTGAGGTCTCTGGCCTGATGCGATCCAGGACCTCCTTGTTGGCAATCCTTTCTGATCAAGGAATCCAAAAAACCGTATCCAACACCACATATGGAATGTATCGATTCTTCTCCTGCCTCTTTTCCGAATCGTCCAAGTCTCGCATCCGTAGGTAGCTACTGGGAAAATGATCGCGCCGACTAGCTTGGTCTTGGTTGCAGTGTTGATGTTTCTTCTTTTTGAGATGACCTTCATGCTCATCATCGTGCCAGAAGTACGATAACCTTTGAGTAGTGATCCTGGTTTCCAGTGAGGTCCTGGCCTGATGCAATCCAGGACCTCCTCATTGGCAATCCTTGCTGACCAAGGAATGTGCAAAACCTGTCTCCTCTTTAGGAGTGAAATTTTCATCACTGTGATGAAACATAATTGAATTAAATTTTATATTAATTATTAATAATTTTACTTTCTTGCCAACATATTGTAATAAACGCAAAGTAAACCATTCATGTTTATATTTCCTTCCATAATTTTTATATTTATATATCTATTATATTATATATAATATTATATATATATATATATATATATATATATATATATATATATATATATATATATATATATATATATATATATATATATATATATATAGATTTAATAACGGCCTTGGTATTATTAACCAATGTTTGCCAAACTAACAAAATAGAATCTTTGCTAGTTTTATTTAGGCAGAATAAAAATAACTTTAATATAAAGCGAAGTTGAACAAAAAATATTAATATGTTAAAGTCGTTTTCGTTTTTGCATTTGTGCTAAAAATGCTTAGCAAGGATTTTCGATCGTTTTTGTCAACTATATTGCAAAACGTAAAAAAAGCTCATAACGTAAGAAATTTTCCCTAATTCTGTATAGAGTTTTGGATATTTATACGATTGTATTTTATATTACACAGAATTAGGGAAATTCTTTACGTTTGGTGACCATTTTTTTAACGATTTTGCTCTATTCGATAAAACGAACGAAAACTCAAGCATTTTTTTAGCACAAATTCAAAAACGAAAACGGCTTAATTAAAAAATTTTACCTATACTTTTTCTAAATTATTAATTAAAAAATTATTGAAACATATAAAGTAAAATAAAATGTCATATGGTAACTATTTTAAACAATGCAGACTTTGACACAAACAATTTCATAGCATTGCGTTCGATTGTAAGTATCTCATCTGCGATGTAAAGTATATTATATGGAAGTTAGTTCGATGAAAATTATCCTTCGACCGCGTATCAATATTTTCGACGCGATATGAAGTAGTTCCTTCCAATTTCAGTTATTTTAATATTAAATCGATGTTTCGTTTAGTTAAAATCTAATATAAAATTATCATTATGCAATTTAGCAAGGTTTTCTAAGGATATATTATAAAGGTTTAAAAAAAAAAAACTTAAATCTAAAAATTTGGGGGGGAATGATACTTTAATTCATGATTGGGTCAATGAGTGATAGAAATATGGATTTTGATATAAATTTTTTTTTCTGTGCAATTGCTCTTCGCACGCATCTGCGGTTTTTTGGGAGATGTGCTAGACGTTTATTATTCTTTTCGTACTTTTGACTTTGAA
>JABUQX010036657.1:0-7500 GCA_015478945.1 Trachelipus rathkii
AGCTTTAAGGTTTTAGCGACTTGTCCACACGCCCAGAGGTTTATAGCGCAAAGAAGAAAAACTAAAATTTTGATCTTTTAATGGTATTAGGTGGAATTTTCAGGCAACCCCGCACACAGTATGCTATAGAGCGATTAAGTAGGAGCCTTTGATAAGGCGCCAGGTGTTTGGTGAATTATAGTGATTTATGTTGGCAGACGTGCCGCTTCTGAATATAAGCTGTATCGAAAGTAATATGCTCATAAGTAGACTTAAAGTTTTTCTTTTTTATTAAAAAAAATAGTTCACCTATCTGAATAATGCGCACCACATAAACCGCAATATTTCCAGTGATGCAGTACCCTTTGAGTGCGTAGCCCGATCCAATGGTTATCCTATAATCATAATCGGTAGCGAAGCGCAAACGTGATAGTGCAATGGGGACACACCCTAGCGTCTGCTATGATCTTAACATATTGGCTCTATCCCATCTATCATGTGTAGTTACTGACGTGATGTGTGGTGTATGAAGCAATAGCTACACTGCGATAAAAGGTTTAAAGTAAGCCACATGTGTGCTGATATGGATAATGGTCTTGTACTACAGATCACAAATCCTCACGTTGTTTATGGTAGGTCAATGCATGAGAAGACATTCTCTAGATCTCCCGCAAAATGCCCTGAGGCGTATTATGCATTTGGATTTAGTGTAGCAGAATAAACTGAATTGAACGTTAAGGAATGACCCGAACCCTATTGCTAGAAGGATGATCAAGTTAAAGCGAAGCGATCCCCTTTGAAGTAAATGCTATGTCCGCCACAGTATGCTAAAATCGTCCCCAGTGCGGTGAACGGAAGTAGATTCCACCCCGTTGCGGAAATCATGTATGGAATGGTGCAGCCCAATTAGGGGTATCAAGCTATCAATGTACGAGTATTAAATTTAAGTGCCGATCTTATATATCGTAGCATGACTTAAGTTAAGTGAATTGTAGTTGATGCAATTGATAATGTTAAAGAATAGATGACGTACGCTAGGGTAATCTACAACCTTATTTTTTTTTTAATATATAATTTTTTTTTATTGGGCACATTTATCCATTAATAAACTAGCAACTAAGGCTTAAGTAAAATATTCTATGCCTCTATACTCATAATCATTCCATATCCTAATATTCTAACTCTTATCTTAAATGCCTTGCCCTAATGAGTATGCACTCCAACCAATCTAGCGTGCAAACCATTCACAATATTAACAACAATGCCTATATGCCGAAAGAATGCTTATCGTGTATGTCAGCATGGCCTAGTCTTGCTTCTCTTAATTTCTTTATTCGCATAGTCTCCTGGTTCCGCTCATGGTCTACAATGTAATGAATTATATTGCGCCTCTGTTGCCTTGCTCATTCATTGATTTTTTAACATTTGAGACTTCTATCATGTGTTTCTCCCTACTTGGGCAGGATTTTAGGAATTCCGCCTTGTTCTTTCTTCGGGTGAAAACATCCTAATTAACCAACTTATATAATATAATAATTTAGTATTTTCCCCCGTCTGACAATAAACTGCCGTTTAACTTCCAATAAAATAAAGCTCCTTTGTTCAAACCTTCCTTCTAATCCACCATAGACGATTCCACCAGTGATATATCTTCTTCTGCACCTACGCCTCCCAACATATTTATGCTAGAAAGTACTTCTTCAAAAGATGCTATTTCTGCTTTTTTCAGAGCTTGACACTAAGAAAGCTTACGGTTCTGATGGTATTCCTCCTATATTTCTCAAAACTTGTGCTTTCAAGCTTGCACTTTGCCTTGTTAAATTATTCCGCCTCTGTCTTTCTTCTTTGGCCTTTTTTTCTTGCTGGAAAGGTGCTCCTGTACAAAAAAGGGAACCAATCTCAACCCTCCAAATATCGCCAAATCTCTCTACACCCTTTGTTCTCTTATCACTATAGTTTTTCGAGACTCTCACCCTAGCAGGAAGGGTTTTAAAAAACATCTCATTTCTTCTAATCTTTTCTCTGCTCGCCAATGCTTTCTGTCTCTTGGTCCTCTTTCTTTCAGTATTTTGGTGAATGCCATCGCTCATCCTTTAAATCTATAAATAGTGGTGTTGCTCATGATGGTTCTGTTTTATTCCTAACTCTTTCTACTTTTCATAAAAGACATCTCTTTATTGCTTCATCACACATCTACTCCAATGTCGAAGACTTCACCCTTCATTACTCCCTCATTTTGATAGACGTCCTTTTCAACAACAGTTAGCTCACGCTAGAAGGGCCCCCCTTGATCAACAAGAATCTGATCTTTCTCGAATTTCTTTGAGGCATTGAGAACAAGGTTGTTTTCAATTACTCAAAATCTCAGCTCCTCCATCTTTCCACTCCACATAATTTTTCACACGGCTTTAACATCTTCTTTGTTGAAATCACATAACTCAAACCTTCGTCTGTCCAACCAATATTCATTGTGTTTATTTTCTCGTAAGAAACTTAATATGGAAGGTTCATATTACTTCTCTTTTTAATCAAGCTTCTAAAGGTTGGGATGGTTCTTGAGGCACATCAGAATTATTCACGCCACCTCAGTTTTGATATTTTATGGGGAGGTCGTTTGCCCCTGTAAGGAGTATGCCTCACTCATCTGGAGTGATTCCACTCACACTGCTCCTCTTAGTTGAGTCTAGGGCTTTTCGTCTTATCAAGTGAATTGTTGCACATCACTCTTTATTTCATCGCTATTATAACGGACACTCTCTTCTGAGCTCTTCAATCACATACCTCCTCCATGAGAAGGGTTCTTGCGACACACCTTTTCATAAACAGTCTCATATTTTTCTATGCTCTCTCTGACCTCAGTCTTAACAGCTATGTTCAATCTTAACATGTCTGGTAAAGTCTGGAACATACTCCCGCTATCTATTTTCCAAACTACCCTATAAACACTTTTGCGTGCAGTACTTTAATAACACCGTACGATACCTTTAATTTTTGTAAAATCACAATGAAAAGCTAAAATTGTTTGTAACTGTACAATTCCAACGACTATTTTTTTTTATGAGAAAAGGTGTGAAGAATATATATAATATTATATATATATATATATATATAATATATTAATTATATATATATAATATATATATATATATATATATATATATATATATATATATATATTATATTATATATATATATATATATATATATAATATATATTCGCATGTTTTAAATATTCGCATTGACTTTCGCATTCACAAATATTAAAAATAAATTATTTGCATTTGCACTCGGAAACTCGGAATACTATTATAAAATGTTCTGATGGAACTTGTTAGAAAATTTAACAACTTTTGTGAGAAACTGATTAGAATTAGTTGACTAGTGCCGTCTCAAGGTAGTAACAGTAATTTGAGTCACAATCGAAATATTGATAGACTCGTACTTGTGAGTATATTCGCTCGAAATCAACTGTTGAAGGAATTCCCCAATAGTATCCTTATCCAGTGTGGTTTGGAATTACTTCGATATTGTTTCCATGACAACGTAAACCATACACTTTGCAATCGTAATTATTCTCAGAAAGGAAGAATGATATCCAGGTTATGAACTATCTAAGCAGCAAAAACAAGGAAAATGTAGAAAGAAAAATGAGTAAAAAAGTAAAGGATCCACAATTCCCGATTTAAGAAGGAATGAAATTGCTCTTGAAACTAATATAAAATACAAATATATGGGACAATGAAACGAAAAATCTTAATGAATGGATATAAATTTACAGAAATTAAAGTAAAGAGTGATCTTCTGCTTCGTCACGCTGAAATTCTTGGTTTTGTACGGCTAGCAAAAGTATCGGTCTCTTTCATCACACTACACTCAAAGGAAGTACTACAGAGATATTATTTGAAAGAAAAAGTTTCAGAATTAATAACCTCTATCCAAATTAATCATCCAAGTTAGCTTTCTCCACAACAAATGGTCAGATACTCAATCAGCAGTCTTGTTTCTCTGAGTAGTCATGCCGGTGACAATTATTTCAGAAGCCAAATTTTGTGTCCGTTGCCTGACCCCCCCTCCACTGAATGCCCTCACACAGTGTCAACCATATCAGGACGTATTTAATTTTGAATGTTGTCATTAAATGGAACCTAAGTTCACAGATGATGTGCCACTGTGTCCTGAAGATGCTGGTAGCCAATATAAGAAAAGTTATGTTTCTGGTTCTTGAGTGAAACAAGCACATAAACTCCCGTCAGTCATCAACAATTAGCAAATGCGTGACCATCTCAAACACAGAGTCAACGAAGTTCTCAAAATATAGAACCCTCTAATTGCGCACCTTGAATCATATACGACACATGGCCTCAAGTAAGAACTACAACAAATTACAGGCAGGATTAAAGTTCGATAACCATTTCAAGTAAGTACATGACGTACTTCTGGAAATTTTTTAGGTTGACAAAGCAACTTAATGACTCTTTCATGCCAGTACGCCGTTCGGATAAAAAAACAAATGTCTCCCATACCCAATAGAATAATTCTATCTAATATTCCACAACCAATTGCTATTCATTAGTACTCCCAATCATTTAAAGATATTCCATTAATGAAATCAGCAAACACTTGTTCTCGTCTTCCTACTCTAATAGTCTAAGAAGATCAGTAAATTAATATCCCTTCAGACAACTGACATCAAGGATAAAAATGATGAGAGAAGGGCGATAATTGAGCACTGGGTTCTCTCCTCTAAATCTTATCGGTCGGGTACATTTGTTGCCCTGTACCATTAAGATGGACAATGAACATCATAAAATGGAAAACTAAATTTGTTACCTTTCACTTCGTTCACATCCCGAATACAAGCGTCCGAGTATAAGGAATGATCAGCGGGTGTTCTGGACTAAAACTTCAAGTGATCCTACGACAATTGCGTTAATTGCTTCTTGCCTACACACAAAGAAATTTAACTTATTGGTAACATCCTTGATTCTATATCTTAATTTCGCTTTGATAAATCTGTACGCCAAATAATCTCACATGATAGGGTGTGCAAGTATATGTTAACGGTGGTATATACTATATAATAATCACTACTAACGTTAATTAATACTAAGTATAACAACTCCTCCTCGTCAGTAATAATATATCTAAATATAGGTATAATGAGTGGTAATAAGATATAGTAAACCCGTATTGGTATATATATATATATGGAATGCAAAAACAGAACTAGAATATAGACGATAGTGGAAGCGTGTAGTAAAGCATAAATGGTTGTAACAAAAAGTATGGTCTTAATATTAATAGCGGAGTGCACGCGGGAATTGTGATTGGTGGTTCCTCATTGGTCTATGTCAACTTTGTATTATGGATGCAAGGACGTTATGAAAAGAACTCTCTCGCGAAATAGGATGTGGTGCAGAAGAAATGGTGCTGTTAGAATAGATGGAGAGGAGATGGCGTTGTGAGTGGTGGGGTGCCATCTTAACCTGAATTATATTTTGCTTGTTGGAATGATTTGGTTTAGTGTTGTGACCTGAAGGGTGTTTTGAGAGAATTAGGTAAGATGTTTCTTTGTCAAGTTTCTTGATAAAAAAGAGAAGGCAGTTTGTAAAGTAAACGCTAGATAAGAGTAAAGTTATGGTGTGAGTGAGGACAAAGTCCTAAGTGGGAAAGTTATGTCTAGTAGTCGCGTCAAGGCAGCATAGGACATGTGTCTAAAAGCTTTAAATATATGTAGGAACCTAATGTCCTGCGATGAAAGGGAACGGATAGATCTAGTCACATGGAATGTTTTAGCGGAAAAGTTGTAGAATGGCAGAAAAGTGGACTGTGCAACTTTCAAATTGATTGGTGGATGACATAAAGGGACTGTACTTAGACAAGATGACACCTAGTGGTCTATACATGAGGGTTATGTTATGTACCTGTTTTAATGTATACGAATAGGAAAACTATGGTCTGGAGGAACCGAAGAAAAAGTGGATTGAGTCAGTACAACGATTATGTATGAGGAGAGAAATGTGAGTTGCAGAGGCGAGAATAAAGTCCATAAAGGAGTGAATGGCGGAGGTATTTGTAGAAAGGAAGAAATGTTTGAATGGCCCAACCTGCGGCTCAGGGGAATGAACCCTACACTGATGATATGCACATTAGTGAGGGTTCCGTCGCGGGTCCGTGAAGCACTTACTTGGTTGGATTTCTGACTTTTCGACTTGTGTCAACTAGATTCTTCTATCTTCAAACGCACCCTATACCCCCAGTACCTGTTGGAAAAAACAGGAAAGTTTATAAATTAAACCGACTCATAAACACTATATATAATAAGTCAAATACTCCGTAGTATACTTACATCGATATAATAAACTACTAATACATAATACAATAATATATTGAATGTGTATATAAATATAATACTAACATATACACTAATACAACAGAGCTCTAACTATTTACATACGAATCGCTATATTTTAAATTATAAGTAGTTCGCACAATGCGTTATAACATACACACAGCGCCGTGTCTCGACAAGATTATGTTAAACAGCGGTGTCTACATCAACCATCACACAGGAAATGTTAAGTATGAATCAGATAAGATAAGCAACATACTAAACAGTAAACTCGATTACATGTATCAATTCATTGAGGAGAGACTAGGATACTATAGCTTAACGTTGGGTGTCTGCGCACGTGCGCGGAAATATCGGAAAACCGCGACACCAGACAATAAGGGGAATAGCATCCGCGCCAACTCTCCGACCTAATGATTTCATTATTTTAATGTGCGTGCTTCTGCTCATATATGAAAATAGCACCAAAAAGTAAAACAAAACAGAGAGGAATACAGAAAAGAAATAAGCGACAAAAGACTACTTACCTTCTCGACAATTATTTGATACGGATTGGTCGGTTTCCCACGCATTGCACCCCCACTTAAACAAACTAGATGGTCCTCCGATATTAACATCATGTGCCTACAAAAGCCGAAAACAGTAATCAATATGAAATATTTTAGACTACACGATAAAAACAAATAGGCTATATCAACACATGATTTACAACACATCAGATACAAGCTGAAAAGGAACATTAAATTAAAATACCTAATTGCATTACCTTTATAAGATTTACATTGATATGAGAGCCGTAAAAATACAGGCACAAATGTTGAACATGTTGTAAACAACCAACTAACAGCCTAATCATATGGAGCGTAATATGTAAATAACCTTCAAAAATATAAATGAGATAATAAGAGGTAGTGAAAAACGTATCAATTCCAGATTGGCATGTTGGTTAGTCAGAACCATATATTTGGACACAATAGCCACAGTGACCCAAGAACTATACACAGAGAGCATGTTACAAAAACTGTAGGTGATACATTAAGCGAAACAGAATTGCTCAAGCAGACAAATGACAGCAGAAACATAATGGACAACGTATCACACATCGACGACCGCCGAGCCACATGACATATCCATAAGAGTTTACTGACACGTTCCACGGACAAGGAGTC
>JABUQX010036657.1:12500-15000 GCA_015478945.1 Trachelipus rathkii
AAAAAAAAAAAAATTAAAAGTAAATCAAATTAACATAGAACTTGAATTTACATTTCATTTTTTTCTCTATTCAAAATTACTTGTAGCTGATTTATTTATTTATTTATTTTTTTAATATATACAAAAAAGGTCGCACCTCACGGACATAGCCCTATTCTAAGAAGGGGGGCCTTCTCTAGATAATTGATACCTAAGATCCGTACGGGGTATCGAACCCTTGATCTTGCCTTTGCTACTTGGTCGCTCTGTCGATTGAACCACCGTAAATGCAGTTTCCCATCCGTATCCCCAATCGTCTTGTAGATGAAATCTAACAATTTTAGGTTCATCTTCAAAGGAAACATTCTTTGCCATTTCTTAACCTCTAAGGCTCTTCCTTATTCTGTAAAACTCTCTTCCCATTCTGTGCTTCTCCGATCACCTTGTAATATCTGCACCTGTTATATCTCCTGAGATCTTCTACAGGGAAGGTCACCGCAATCAGAACATATTTTGGGCTTTTGTGCTGCTAATTGGTCAAATATGCGGCCTTTCTTCTTTGATTTTCCCATGGAACCATTACTGCTTCCCTGGGAGTGGTTCTAAGGCGGAAGCTAGTACCAAATGGTTGACATTTGTAAATAAAAAATGTGGTTATTTAGTTTCTCTAACGAATCCAGCAAAGCTTAACTTAACCTAACCTAACCTAACCTAACTTAACCTAACCTAACCTAACCTAACCTAACCTAACCTAACCTAACCTAACCTAACCTAACCTAATCTAACCTAACCTAACCTAACCTAATCTAACCTAACTTAACCTAACTTAACCTAACCTAACCTAACCTAACTTAACCTAACTTAACCTAACTTAACCTAACCTAACCTAACCTACCCTAGCAACCTAACCTAACCTAACCTAACCTAACCTAACCTAACCTAAAACCTAACCTAACAACTTAACTTAACTTAACTTAACTTAACTTAACCTAACTAGGTTTGATGTCGTGTCGAACCATTTGACTTGTCGACGATTTGGGCTAGTCCCCTCTAAGGCGTGCGCAGAATGAATAAACGAAGTGAGTTTCTTCTGCATTGATGAGTATATTCTATTTTCTTTCCGTTCAACTAAAACTAACAAACCTTCTTCAATTACCGTCGTCTTCCAAACCCAGAAACTCAGAAACTCTTGCACTTATATTTCATTAAGGAATAGTACACAATCTGTTTACTGTGACACTACCTATAGCAATTGCAATATTCTTTCTGGTTTCCCCCTCTTCAATCTCTTTCTGACATTTTTCGAAAAAAATGTCAGTTCTAACTTTGGATCTCCTCTTTTCCATCTCTGATTTCTTCCCACTGCAAAACTCTTGTTTTACCTTTGGCTTAAGCTTACATTTTTGCTCATATATATGTAATTCCACTTGACGATTCCGTAGCAATTCCACCTCCTCAATCTTCCATCGATTCATTCATACCTAACATTGCAATTTTTAATGAAGATGTTCTCTCTCTCTCTCTCTCTCTCTCTCTCTCTCTCTCTCTCTCTCTCTCTCTCTCTCTCTCTCTCTCTCTCTCTCTCTCTCTCTCTCACTTATTTCTAGTCTTTTTGTGCTTAATACTAAGAAGGCGTGCAGTCATAATTGCAACCCTCCTATCGCAATCAAAACCTGTACATCTGTCTTGTCACTGCCCACCTACTTAGTCCATTACTTTCAGTTGTAAGAGTTCACTTATTTAACCTGTACCGAAAAAGGGAAATCCTTCTCAATACTCTTATTGTCTTATCTCTTTAACCTCTGTGTTTACCAAAGTTCTCGAATCTACTATCTCGAATCTACTACCTTATCTTATCTGCTAATCTTATCTTAGATTTGAAAGCTTCTCAATGTTAGTAGTCTATCCTCTTCTATCGGACTCTTGGTCCTCTACTCTTCGGCATGTCTCTGAATCTTTTGCTATATCGCTAGACACACAAAACTTTCTATAGAATCTAAAACAAATCATTTATTTCCAAGCTTCCTTCTTTGGGTGTAGATCCTACTCCCTGTAAAGTTTTTTTCTGATTTCCTATCCAGTCGTTCTATAACCATCCATCTCTTAAATCTATTAATAGTGGTGTTCCTCAGGGTTCTGTTCTGTGTCCAACTCTTCTTGAACTTCTATTTGTCACTGCATCGTCTATTCGCTCTTCTTCCGAATATTCCATCCTTCATCACATCTTTAACGTTGAAATGAGTCGAACGTAACTTCAAATAGTCAGTACAAGGAGAACGACCCTTTGGAGTTATTAATTTCTGATCTTTCTCTTATATCTTCGATTTTGGAACAAAGAAAACGGGATAAACATAATTGTTAAAATGATTTTAGCTCAAACTAAAATATTCTTTAAAAAGAAACAACTCAAGCCTTCCCTTGTCTTTATTTTTGTATTTTTCTTTTTTTTTAAAAGAAATTTCTCACCTCACGGGCATAGCCCTATTCTAGGAAGGGACTTCTATAGGTAATTGTTACCTAG
>JABUQX010036657.1:20000-26199 GCA_015478945.1 Trachelipus rathkii
GTATACATGTTTAATAATACACAAATCCATATTTTATATATATTATATATATATATATATATATATATAAAAGAATGGTGCTTTCCCCTGGCTAACGAGAAATGCTGATTATTAATAAAGATTTATGCCTACTTCAACGCGCATTTTCTAGTTCAGGATAAATAATTATGTTTATCAATTTCTAATATGTGGAACTCAAATAAAAAAATAATTAAAAAATGAGAGAGAGAAGAGGTGAGAGAGAGAGAGAGAGAGAGAGAGAGAGAGAGAGAGAGAGAGAGAGAGAGAGAGAGAGAGGAGAGAGAAGAGAGAGAGACGAGAGAGAGAGATTTCCTTTTCGTTTGATTAATATACACACAGAAAAATCAAATATTACATTCTCTGTAGAAACGAACCATTTTAAGATTTACAGGTTTGCTAACTAATTAAATTTACTTTTCATGTAGAAATACGCTTATTTATGTATTGTATTGGTAAAGTCATCATATTCATTGGTTGCAACGGAATATCTTGCGTATCCATCAGACGATACAATATCATATTTGCGAGGCTTGAGGCCAATTAATTGCCTCAAAAGAAGAAAGTAAAGACATTTCCAAAAAGTCTCGACCTAAACAAGTTTATTACACGCCAAACAATTGCAAAAGAAAGTTTTAATATATATATATATATATATATAATATATATATATTATTATATTATATATATATATATATTATTTATATATATCATATATTTATATATATTATATCATATATATATATATTATATAATATTATATATAAATATTATATTTATATATATATATTATATATATTATTATATATATATATAATATATATATATTTATAATATATTATATACTATATATATATATCTATCTATATATTATTATATATATTATTATATATTATATGATTATGGTGTTATGTGGTATAATGTATAATGTATAATATATAATATATAATAATAATAATAATAATAATAATAATAATAATAATAACTAATAATAATAATAATAAATAATACGGAAAAAACTAAGCCGACTTGACTTTAATGTTTTTAAAACGATTTTGCAATTTAGAATCTCAATGAATGAATAATATCGTTTTCCGAATCATTTTTCTCCGTTTATTTTGTGCTTTCAAACTTTCCAAAAATGTTCTGTTCCCTCATTAGTTTTTTTCCTTTGATAGTTTTGGTGAAGAGATTCAGACATTTTTTTTTCATTATACGTAGGTTGACAGTAAAGAATTTTAAGGTTCTTTTAGACGGTGATACGTAACAATAATATAATATATATATATATTTTATATATATATTATATATATAAATATATATATTATATATTATATATTAATATATATATATATCTTATTATATATTATATATATATTATATATGTATTATATATAGTATATATATATAGTATATATATATAAATATATATTATATATCTATATTATATATTATATAATATATTATATATATATATAATAATATTAATAATTATTTATATATATATATATATATATATTCTGATAACCTGTTAATATAATATATCTCCGATGCCGCGTGACGTCAGACGCCCCCAAACGTCACAGTCCCGGGCTGTACTGTGAGTCATGGTTAGTTCTATTATATTTCAGATTATTTAATATAATATATATATATATATATATATATATATATTTATATTATATATATATATAAATATATATATATATATATAATTTATATATAGTAAATCAAATGTCCCAAATGGTTTTGAGATTTATAGAGTACGAATAGATTGTTGGGAATAAATGTCCCAAAAGTACTCATTTTGGGGATTTATTGTTTTTTGGGGTATATCACTAACGAATACCCACGGGTAGTCATGTCAGGAGTCGGGGTCTCTCGGCCTCTAGGTGGACTACGGGGGGGACTAATCCCTCCCTCCGGGGATGGTCTCCGGAACCCCGCTCATTGGTCTTGGTGTCAGGGGGGTTTACGACCATCCCTCCGGGGTAATGAAAGTCCCTCGTCCCCTCGGCTCGAGGCCCTAAAAGGGTAAATATCCATTTTAGGGGATTGTTGACTCATGTGCGTAAAGTAGCCCAAAAATTACTGATCATGTGCGTTACATAGCTCTTTTACTGATAGATTCTTTAGTAGCTGTGAAAGATAATATATAATATATTATATATATATATTAATATATATATCTATAGTATATATATTTATATATATATTAATATATATATATATAATTATTATATATATTATATATATATATATTATATATTTAAGTATTACTTTCATGGATCAGTGTCGTGTCATACCCTATTAGTACAACTATGGGCAATTGATAAAATTTAAAATTTCTCAACTCTACTATTGAAGCATTCTTTATACATTTCTTCACATACTTTTTGTGCAAATTAGGTTGAAATGTTCTAAAAAACCTAGCATGCACGAATCGTTTTGGCATATATCAAACAAATCACCTACATTCATTTCTAAACTTTGCGCTGACAACTTCACTTAACACATGCGACGCATATAAACTTTGTAACTATACTGATCCGATTTTTTTTATTTTATCATATCTATAGCAAATAATCGATTAGAACTAATGATTTACTATTTATCTATATATATATTTTATATATATATATATATACTATTTTATTATTATATTTTATAGTTATATATATATATATATATATATATTATATATTTCGAAATATTGATAAATAACATGACGTCACAGTTACAGCCTCGGAGACTGTGACGTGTGCGTCTGACGTCACGCGGACATCGGAGATATATTTATAGTTAACTTACGGTAAGATATTATACACTGCATATATATATTATATATAGTTTTATATATATATATTATATATACATATTATATATATATTTATATATATATTATATATTATATATATATATTAATATTATTTATCTATATATATATATATATATTCTTATATATTATAATATATATATATATATATTTATAATATATATATATAATAATATTATATATATATATATTTTCTATATATATATATTCTTTATATATATATATATATATATTATTATATTGGATCAATATTTCCTTTAACAGTTTTTTGGCTTTCTTTCATTAGAATATTTTTTAAGTATATTATAGTATACTAAATATATTTTATCTTATATATATATATATATATATAATTCTATATTATATATATATATATTATAATATAGTATATATAATTATATATATATATATATATTTATATTATTATATATTTATATATATAAATATTATATATATATATATTATATATATACTATATATATTTTATATTATTATATAATATAATATATATATATATTATAATATTATATATTATATATACTATAGCAGCTAGATATCCGATATTTTGAGGAAGTTAACTCAATAATATATATATATATATATATTTATTATATATTATATATTTATATATATTATTATATATATATAATATATATATATTATATATATATATATATATAATTTGATAAAACAATGGTAAGTTTTATTTGCAAATAGATAACGCAAAAGAGAAGAAAACAGAGAGTTGGCATAAGATAGTGAACAAATTGACAAAAAGAACACAAAGGTTGCTTGCTTTCTTCTTCTAAAAAAAAGAAAAAGAACTTTTTAAATTTATTTAAGACGGAACGAACTTCTGGTTAATTTTTTTTCGAGACTGCGTAAATATACAATAAGAAATAACATTTTTAACATTTATTTTTTTTTTTTTTTTTATGAGATTAATAGTTGAAATTTTAGAAAACATTTTATTTAATCTTAAGTGCAAATTCTTCCTCTATGATAAAGGACAATTTTTTGAAATATTGCAATGGAATTGTAAGATTGTAGGTTTACAAATTTATATATTAGTAATATAACAATAATAGTTAAGAAAAATGTCGAAGCATTAGAATAAACAGTTAGTTAAGAAGTGTGAAATTTGCAAATAATTTTGAGATTAACGAAAGATAGACACTTGATACTAATTCATGGAGCATAGTAAAGATAAAGAGAAGAAGCAGGTTTATTCATCTAAAAAATAACTTTAAAATTGACTGAAAAATATTTAATGAGAATGGCAAAGTTAAGAGATTTCAAGATTTCTTCCGTCCACGTCTTAGTATCGTTTGGAATTTCTAAGTAATAGTAGAAGCATAAAAAAATATCACTCAGAGGAAAGTTTAGAAATTAAACTGTTAATGATATCCATGAAACACTGAATAAAGGAAAGTAATAACGGAATAAAAATGGCATATATTTAAATGATACCCTTGTGAAAAATGGAAAAAAAAATATCGTAAAAATAATCTCTTCACATGAATTTTTGCTTCTACTGTTTTAAGTTTTCCCAATGATACAGCTGACTAATTTGATCAAGTCCCAAATTTCTCATGAATTAATAAAAATATAAACGCCAAGAATTAAAAATATTTAAAAGAAGTCTTCTAAAGTTTCCCCATTGTAAACAGTAGAAATGAAATGTAAATTACATCAAAACGATGGTATTTTCAGAATCCTATATAGATCAAAATACTTAGATTTTATAACCGAATCCATGGAACCTTTGCTGGGTATAGAAAAATTTTCATCATTCTATTCATCCTCTACATGATTTAACAAAAGTTAGGATTTCTATTCTAAATATAAAATTGATTTTTCAAAAGCTAAAATAATAAAAAATAACTTTATTCTGTAATTTCATTTCTTCTCTTATATATATTTATATATATATATATATATATATCATATATATATATATATATATATTATTTTATATATATATTATATATAGTATATATATATTATATTATATATATATATATATATTTAAAAAGTGCCTAAGTTGGTTGAACCTTACTTTAGGTGTTAAGTCAAGCAGCGTTTACCCTTAACCACGGATGAGCTAAAGGAATTGCCAGGTTCCACTGACAGCTTTGCTTCCCCAAGAGGCGTGAGGCATGTCGTTGACATCTAACTCCAGACGTTCCACGTCACCTCGGGTCAGAGGTATCACTTGGGTATTTTTTTCGGGAGATAATGGTATAACGCTTGGTACTTAATGTGCTTTATTTTGTATTTTTCAAAGTCTAGTGGGTTTGACCTTACCATTTAGGATGTTAGCAGAGCGTTACCTTAACACGATGAGCTAAAAGGAAATCTGCCGGTTCCACTGAAGCTTTGCTTTCCAAGAGGAGTGAAGGCATGTCGTTGAGCATTAACCTCAGCAGATCTCCCGCTGACATCGTAGGATCAGAGTAAATTGGGTAAATTTATTAGAGACTTTGAAAATACAAATAAGCGATTTAAGTGCAAATGTCTGTATAACTATTACCCGATAAAATTTATCAGTGTTACTCTGACGAGTGTGAGCGGGGAGATCTGTCTTATCTGTATATTATATATATATATTATATATATATATATATAATTTTATATATATATATATATTATATATATATATATATAATATATATAATTATATTATATATATATATTATATATATATTATATATATATATATATTATATTAGATCTGTTATATAGATCTGTAATATATATTAATATTATATTATATAGTTATATTATTATATTATATATATATATATTTATATATATATATTTTATATATTATATATATATATATATGATATTATAATATATATATATATATTATAAATATATTCACTTTCCAACAGATTTGCCAGCAAGTCATAAAATGCCATACTTTGCGGTTTCTTTTAGCTAATTAACTTGATTGAATTAGAGTGAGAGCCCGTTAGAGTGCAAAGATATTCCTTTCTGCAAAACTGCAGATAAGAGTGTGATATATATTCACATCAATAATATTAACAATGCACAGTTAGGCCGAAAGTGTATTATAATAATTAATTTTTCTACACGAGTTAGAGTGTTTTATTATGTTTTATTCTAAATTGTCCCAATATGTAAGTTTTTAATATATTTTAAATCATTATATATATATATATATTATATTATATATATTATTTATATATATATAATATATAGTCTATATATATTTATATATATATATATATATATTAATAATATAATATATATTATATATATATATATATACATTACATACAGAGATGCCACTAAAGGATATGACTTTCGCAGCTACAA
>JABUQX010036658.1:0-5000 GCA_015478945.1 Trachelipus rathkii
CGGAGAAGGATTCATTTTGTATTGTGTTAATACTTCCTGCATGATGCTAGAGAAAACTAAAAACATATTCGGAATCTGCATAAAAACTGTGTGAAAAACAATAAAAAAATCAGACGAAACAAAATTTTTTTTTTTTTTTTGTAATGGTAACCACCAATACAAAATGAGATTCCATAAATACTTCTGGCGTTGTAAACACAATTGTGACAGTACTAGAGAAAACTAAAACATATTTGGATCTGCATAAATAAATTGAATGAAAAACAATAAAAAAATCGGAAAAATACAACTTTTTTTTTTTTTTCTTTTTTTTGTGATTGCGTGTAAACCACCTTACAAAATGAGATGCCAATAAATACTTCCTGCCGTCGAACACAAAACGGTGATCGCTAGAGAAAAAAATAATAAAAAGAAAAAATAAAATTGGAAGTTCCTAGTGGAAACTGCATAAAAAACTGAATAAAACAATAAAAAAATCGGAAGAAAGAAAAAAAAAATAATGTTTTTTTTTGTAACGGTAACCTACCCGATGACAAATGAGATGCAAATAATTACTTCCTGCCCGTGTAACAACAAAAAAGGTCGATGCCTAGAGAAAAACTAAAGACATATTTGGAATCTACATAAAAAACGGAATAAAAACAAAAGAAAAATCAAAGAAACATTTTTTGTGTTACATTGTGATTAATCTTTTCTATAATTATACGAAATAACTTTAGAAATAAATAAACTACTACTAGAACGACAGATGACAAGGCAAGAGCCAGGATTCAACCCCTCTACAAATCTTATGTAGCACTACCTTGAAGTATATAATATATATTATATAATATATATTATATATATTATTAGTAATATATATATTATTATATTATATATATATATATATTATATATATATATATATATATTATATATATATATATATATATATATATATATATATATTTATATATATATATATATATATATATATATATATATATATAATATATAATATATAATATATATATATATATTATATATATATATATATAATATATATATATTATAATAATATATATAATATAATATACTATATATATATAATATGATATATATATATATATATATATATATATATTTATATATATATATATATATATATATATATATATATATATATATTAATAATATATATATATAGTATATATTATAAGAGAATAAGAAGATGAAGCAATGATCATTGTCTAATAGGTGCACGAACATAGTTGATAATGTATCGCGGGGAAGCGTTGTCGGTATAGTGAGTCAGTTACCCATCATGCAGCATTGCAATTGAAATAAATAATATACATTTTATAACAAAAGTATAAATAAATTGAACTAATATAAAACTGTAATACAATGAATGAACACATATGTAAATTTAAAAATAAATAAACCACAAGAAAAAAAGTACCTAAAATTGAGTTAGGTTTCATTTATAGAGAAGGCGAAATGCAAACTAAAAGTTACGAAAATTTGTTTATAGTGAGAAATCAAAAAGCAAAAAACAAAAGTTACTTGGTTGGAATATATATAAATTAATGAGTGGAGAGGGGGATGGAAGACAAATCCTTATTTAATTCGGGTTTTAATTCAAAAATGTAGAGAGACACAAGAATCTTTCTGTCGAGTTGATCATTGGCAGGAGATAGGGAACTAAAATTTTTTTGTGCAATAGGGTGATTATTTTGAAAAGCATGATGCTATGGATTGAGTTTTTCTGGAGTTTGTGATAGGTAAACCAGTTCTATAAGAACTCCGCCGTGTTTCAAGATCCTCAAGTGAACAGGTTGAGACCTGTTTGCCCCGTAGCGGACGTCTGCAGTCCGCATACTCATACAAATTACTATATGAGATCTCATATGTAGAGCAAAGATCTTCTGATGGCGAAAAAAGTTGAAAATGCTGTAGTTTATTGAATTAGAATGCGAAGATAATGCGGAGCAAAGAAAGCATTGGATAGGTGTGATTGAGAGTTTTTCACAGTTTTGGCGGTGCGTAGGACGAAGAACGGAATTTTTAGATAGATAAGTTGTTTAGGGACGGTTGGGACTTGAAATTTAGGGGGTAAATGGTTATAAAGAAAGTCGGTTTACTTTGGTTTTGTATATAGTGTTGTGATGGAAAGAGAATTGCAAAAGGCAAATGGGACAGTATTGTATTTCAAGTGGAAAGACAACATGATGAGCATATATATATGATATATATATTATATATGTTGACCTTTTTTTGGGTTATTATATATATATATATATATATAATATATTTATATATATATATATATATATAACTTATATATACTATATATATATCTATATATAGTATATATATATATATATATATATGTCATTTCCATCAGAGACAGCGGTATATATATAAATAAATATTTGACAAGCTCTTGAGATTTAGTTTCCGAACCTGAAAAGAGACTATTATCATGTCCCTTCATCGAAAGAAATTCAATGGAATCGGGAGAAAATTTTAAATATAAAATTAGCTCAGGACAAATTTAGAATAATCTATACCTAAAAAAGAACAAGAGGGTGCAAAAAAAAAAAACGATTGATTCAAGTACCAAGGAAATTTTATCAAAAATGATGAGAGAGAGAGAGAGAGAGAGAGAGAGAGAGAGAGAGAGAGAGAGAGAGAGAGAGAGAGAGAGAGAGAGAGAGAGAGAGAGAGAGAGAGAGAGAGAGAGAGAGAAAGAAAGAAAGAAAGAAAGAAAGAAGAAAAAAGAGAAAGAAAGAAAGAAAGAAAGAAAGAAAGAAAGAAAGAAAGAAAGAAAGAAAGAAAGAAAGAAAGAAAGAAAGAAAGAAAGAAAGAAAGAAGAGAAAGAAAGAGATGAAGAGAGAGAGAGAAAAAAAAAAGAGAGGAGAGAGATGAAGAGAGAGACAGAAAGAGAGAAAGAGAAAGAAAGGGAAAGAGAAAGGAAGAAAGAAAGAGATAGAGAGAGATAGGGAGAGAGAAAGAGATAGAGAAAGGAAAAGAGAGAAAGAAAGAAAGAGATGAAGAGAGAGATAAAGAAAGAGATAAAGAAAGAGATGAAGAGAGAGATAAAGAGAGTGGAAAGATAAAGATAAAGATAAAGATAAAGATAAAGATAAAGATAAAGATAAAGATAAAGATAAAGATAAAGATAAAGATAAATATAAAGATAAAGATAAAGATAAAGATATAGAGATAGAGATAGAGATAGATATAGAAATAGAGATAGAGATAAAGATAGAGATAGAGATAGAGAAAAAGAAAAAGAAAAAGAAAAAGAAAAAGAAAAAGAAAAAGAAAAAGAAAGAAAGAAAGAAATGGAGATAATGAGAGAGAGAGAGAGAGAGAGAGAGAGAGAGAGAGAGAGAGAGAGAGAGAGAGAGAGAGAGAGAGAGAGAGAGAGAGAGAGAGAGATCTACATGCATTTGACCTAAATGGATAAGAAAAAATGGAATTACAAACGCTTTATTTATTATAAAAGTTGAGATTATTAAAATAAAATTATATTGCCTTTATTGCCTTTTATTATTGCTTTTTTTACGTGGATTTGAATTTAAAAATATTAGCATTACAATTTTTTATTTTTACTTAAATAAGGTTTAAATAATTGTTTTTCAGGTAAATAGTTTATTAAACAACAACAACAACAACAACAACAACAACAACAACTACTACTACTACTACTACTACTACTACTACTACTACTACTACTACTACTACTACTACTACTTGAGCTAGATATCCATTCTTCAGAGTCAAGAAGATTAATAGAAGTCTTCAAAATACTAAATAAATTTGACAGTATCGATTATTTTATTATAGGCAACTCTTTAGATACAATTTTAATGACGTAACACGAAATAATGGACATAAACTTTCTCACAAACGATTCCAAACCAATATGCAAAGAATTTCTTCACTTACGATGTAATTGAGAAGTGAAATATTCTTTCTCATGAAATAGTGAACAACAACATCGATTCATTCAAGAAAATGTTAGATATACATCTTAAGGAAATTGATCATGGTACTTTTGAAAAACTTAACTCAGATCTTTCTAACTCGTAAATATTCATTGAATTCATTTAGTAAATGATAAAAATACATCTTTAAAAAAAATTTGGGCGCCGAACTAAAATATCTTTGACGTTCCCCGTTAGAACGTATTCGTTCTAGGACGGTGAGTGATCTCATCGATTCATACTATCGTCTTAACTTATAATAAATAGCTCTGATGTTCACCGCCTAGAAAGTATCCGTTCTAAGACTGATCTCTTCGATCACACTGAGTTCAAGAAATAATCTACTATTTTAATTATAATATTGATATTGATATTGATAATATTGACGATAATATTAATAATAATAATGATAATGGTAATATTAATGATGGTATTGCTGATAATATTAATAATAATAGATGCTCACCGCTTACAACTTATCCATTCTAAGACGGTGATCTCTTCGATCACAGTGGGTAGGAATAATAATTCAAAAACAAAATTTCATAAACTTGTAGCACTATGATGTTTGCTGATTAGAAACAAATCTGTTTTAAGTGAGCAAACTAATGTGTCACATTAAATAAGCAAAATAATATACTAATGTATACATGTAGCAACTATGATGTTTAAAATTCATAAACAATATGTTTAAAGACAGAACACATTCAACAAAATAAATAAACAAAAATATTTAACAGACCAGCATTGTGTAGACTGTAAAGTCTTTGCTAGTCGTGTTCTGTACTAACTACTACTAATAATAATAATAATAATAATAATAATAATAATAATAATAATAATAATAATAATAATAATAATAATAATAATAATAATAATAATAATAATAATAATAATAATAATAATAATAATAAAAAATCAAAATCAAAAATTGATTTCTCACAAAATAATACAGTTATGCTTACATAACTAAGATTAATACAAGAATAATAAATAGAAGAGAAAGGGGCTACTAGGGGGACGTTTT
>JABUQX010036658.1:10000-12500 GCA_015478945.1 Trachelipus rathkii
CAACATAACATGGAACACGAAAAGAGATCTATCAGACTACATCCCAATGATAATCACATCTACAACAACATAAATAATCAGTCCTAAAATAACATCAACTTTCACAGTGTTTGAAAGCCCACCTACCTCAGCAGGAAATCAACAACTCTCACTCCTTAAATCAAACTATAGATAATTCTCAGCGAAGAGTAATACATAAAATGCCTCCAATCTTTATATTCATAAAGCCATTGAAAACACTACAAGCCTTCATTAAACCCTCAAATCTTCAACCTGATGAAGCAAAAAAATAACCTTCGACAGCAAAAAAAAAAGCAACTATACTTCAGATCTAACTGTTCAAATTAACTCTTTAAACACACAAATCTTCAATCTCATCTCCACCCATAAAACAGAAAAATTCAAAAAAACATCTTACTGACAACATGTTGAAAGCCTGAGAGAGACAGAAGCATTGGCATGTTATACAATACATCTCCACAATTTCCATTAACACCCCCATTCCACAAGCGATATGTCATTAGAGGAATAAATACTCTCTTTCTCATGCCAAATCAACACTACATATCGCTTGCAGATGACAATATAATATCAGGGGATATACACCATATACCATGTCAGACCTCACAGTACTACACAGCGACATAATCAATAACTTCAACCTACCTAATTCTTTTAGAGCATTGGTTTGCTCTTCAACACAGGAATGTCATGCCTTCGCGAGAATCATCTATATGACTTCTCTGATCACAACATGACCAGACTACCAATCATTACTCGACACGGCAGAGCGTACTCTTAATATACCATTGCCCCGAATACTAAATCGCTGAAAATTATCTGGGTCATAACCTTTGATCACACTCACCTTTATCAACCTGCACATATCAATCAGCATCATATAGTACAGAGCAGACTCGAGAAGTTATAATGTCTACAGCAAATCAATCCGTCAACACAATGCTTCAGAGAATGAAACAGCACGCTGATAATTACAGTACATACAACATTTTAAAAGGAAGCTGACAAGTAATATGAATCCGACAGATGGTATCCCTCCCAAACTCTACCAAGAGAATCAATAAGCAAAGAAAACCAGAATACTCGCTTCGACATCCTAGGCTCTCTAAAAAGCACCACATTCAAGCATCTGAACGAGGAAACAAAATCTCCCCATTTCAGGACCATTTAGATAGTGATTGGGAATACAATTTTACATGCAAAAATCTGGATCCAAACCATTCAGCATTGCCAGCATACTTAGACGATGATCCACACTGTTCATTCTGTTTTATAAGTAACCCTCCATCTTTCCCCGCTCTCTTACTAGCGGAAACTCTTTACAACAATTCCCCTCCTCCAAAGCACAAATCTCTCTCAAAAACATTCACACATACTTTATTTCAGTCAATCCTCTACAATTACAAACCAAAATATCTCATAAACTCACGTCCCCTGAAAATAATCTGCAAACTAAAAAACACCCCACGAAAAATCCAAATCTCAGATTAGTTTCGGGCATCACCCGATCTCCAGGAATATCAGACACAGGTTCCGACTTCAAAGACGTTACATCCACACTTCTGTCGCAAGGATGCCTAGCAAGAGGCTGAAAAGCAGTAGATCAACCTCTCTCTTAGATCTGCCACCATTACACCCCACTGAAATACTATCTTTGATTTCTCTCCCTAAGAAGACCTAGTATATTAATATATTATTATACTAGTATAGATAATATATATATATGTTATATATTATTATATATAATATATTATATATATATACTATATATATATTATTATATATTATATATATTATATATAATATAATATAACCATACCATCGATATACCTTATATAATATATATTATATATTTATATATATATAATATATATATATATATTATATATATAAATATATATTTATATTATAAATAATATTATATTTTATAATATTATATATGATATATATATATTCATATATTATATATATATATATATATATATATATATATATAATATATATATATATATATATATAATTTATATATTATATAAACTATGATACTATTATATATTATATATATATATATTATATATATATATATCTACATAATACACTGTATATCAGTGGAATGTCGTCATAGGAGGCTTTGAGAACCAGCGCTTACCATTTATTTTTCTTATATTATTTTTTCATAATGAACTACTGTATAATCTAATATACATACAGGCCAACAGTATATTCTTCCTCTTCAATACCTTAAAGTGATATTTTGTACATAAGCACATAGATCAAATAAAAGTGAGTTGAGGCCAGAATATGTACTTCGCCTCGCTCGCCTCATTAAGCTAAATACGACAACGATAATTGAAGTTGACTCGGCTTCGAATGGGCGAGAAAAATATAATAAAATGAGGTTCGATTTGATGACGTTTATCTGAGCTAGCGGTCTCCAAACTTTTCTGATCGCGCGAACCCCTAAGACGAAAATAATTAT
>JABUQX010036658.1:17500-22500 GCA_015478945.1 Trachelipus rathkii
CCATCCTCCAACCCAAAAAAGAGGATTCAAGAACAGTTATAAAGCAAGCGAGCTCCCAATCACAGGCGACATCATCAGGTGTCAGCCTGTCCTATCCTCGTCTTTTATATTGTAGATTTTAAATATTGCATACTAATCGCAATTATAATAAGATGTTAAAGAAAGAACATATAATCAGGAAGGTAAAGAATTAACTGCCTTCTCCGCAATTCAACTTCCGGAGAAGTATCAAGATCCTGACTTTGAACCATCAACATCTATGACATGTTCACATCATGAAATCACACAGGAGGAGCTTAACGATATTGTACGAGTAAAGCTCTCACAAACAGACTTAGAATTGCTGGCTTCTAGGATTCAGGGCTGGAATCTATTAGAGAAAGGTGTAAGCATTAGTTCATTTAGAGGCAGACAGAGACAGTTTTGCAACTATTTTGCGCAGAAAGATGCGAATTGGTATAATTGGCTGTGATAATTATGGCCTACGGACAGGGCCATTGGGAACATGAAGCATGGAAATCAGCAGAAGTTACGCCTGTTATTGATTCGCTAAATACGTAGTCTCAGGAGTGCTGGCACCATAATTAGTAATGAATTTTTTCGCTGTTCCTGTAGCATATTCTACAAATATCAAGGAAAGGTACAGTATAGTTAATACGGTAACCTAGTTGAGTACACAAAATTTAAATGGCACATTTGTGGGGACTTGAAGGTCATTGGACTATTAAAGGCATGCAACAGGGATAAACAAAATTCTGCTGCTTCCTCTGCAAATGGTACAGCCGCGACAGAAAAAATATTACATTCGGAAAAAGTGGCCTCAAAGACATGATTTCAATCCTGGAACCAAAAACGTTGACAATACACTTGTGAATCCGCAGTTTGTCTTTCTTCACATTTGCACATTAAACTTGGTTTGATGAAAATATTTGTAAAAGCTCTTGACTACGTTATGTAACGTTATGGTTAAGTTAGGTTAGGTTAGGTTAGGTGTAACTTACCTAACAGCCTAACCTAACCTAACTTAACTTAACTTAACCTACCTAACTGATCTAACCTAAAACAAAATTTAAAGAAATACCTCGAACTGAATTAATGATGATTATATAAATATATATATTATATATATATATATATAGTATATTATATATATAGTATATAATATATATATATATAATATATATATATATAGTATATATCTATATATATATATATATTATATAATAATATATAATATATATATATATAGAAGAAGAGAGAGAGAGAGAGAGAGAGAGAGAGAGTGACCAAGCGACTCTAACGCAAGAAACTTGGCTCAACGTACTCGCATAGAAAACCTCGCCAAGTTACTGATCACAATTACATATGCCTGATATATATATATATATATATATATATATAATAATAGATAATAATATATATATATATATTATATATAATATATATACTATAATATAAAATATATATATATATATATATGTGTGTGTGTGTGGTGTGTGTGTGTGTGTGTGTGTGGTTGTGCGTGTGTGTGTGCGTGTGTTTTTTTTTCGTCGTTCCTGTAGCCTATTTTAAGACAAATACAAGAGAAAACGTACGATAGTTATGAGTTTATGATTTAACCTAGTTGAGTATACAACATTTAATGGCAAAACCCATTTGTGGGACCTGAAGATCATTGGCTATAACAGGATGAACAGGGTACATTCAAATTAATGTCTGCTTCCTCTGCAAATGGTACAGGCCGGGGCAGAAAAAATCATACCGTTCGGAAAAAGTGCCTCAAATGACATGGAACTGTCAATCCTGGTGACCAAAACATATACTATCAAGACCACTTGTGAATCCGCAGTTTGTTCTTTCTTCCACCTTTGCACTTAAAACTTGGTTTTGAACTGAAATATATTTTGTAAAAGCTCCTTACAAAGAGATGGTGTGGCATCCGTATCACTCCAGAAACAAATTCGACATTTATCGTACCAGAGTATTCATAGTTTTCCAGCTTTCTCAATTTCCAGACGACCTGAGTCACACTGATCTTGAATGCTAGTTATGGCCGCTTTTTTGTTCGCTTATGGTACAGTTTCCTTTCGAATCTCATCTAGGAAACTGCTTTAATTGGGGGGCTAATAGAAAACCCCTTCATTTATCTTTGCCTCACTTTAGAATTTGTGAATTTTTTCTGAGATGTTATAGATGCCACACCTTCTTTGTCAAGAGCTTTTACAAATAATTTCATCAAACCAAGTTTAATGGGCAAAGGTGGAAGAAAGACAAACTGCGGATTCACAATTGGTTCATGTGATATGTTTTTGGTCCAGGATTGAAATCATGTCTTTGAGGCCACTTTTTTCCGAACGTAGTGATTTTTTCTGCCGCGGCTGTACCATTTGCAGAGGAAGCAGCTCATAACTTTGTGTACCTGTTCCTGCTGGTTAATGAGTCAATGATCTTCAGGTCCCACAAATGTGGCCATTAAATGTTGTATAACGCTCAACTAGGTGTAAATATAGAACTCATAACTGCGTACGTTTCCTTTGTATTGTGTTAAATATGGCTACAGGAACAGACGAAAAAAAAAACATGACCACGCCCACACGACACAACACAGCACACACACACAACGCAACGAAACACACACACACACATAGTATGACGTCATATATATATATATATTATGATATATATATAATATATAATATTTATATATATATATAATATATATATATATATATATATATGATATATATATAGTATATATATACGGCATCATTTGTGATGTGAGTAACTTGGCGAGGTTTTCTATGCGAGTACGTTGAGTCAAGTTTCTTGCCTTAGAGTCGCTTGGGTCGAACTCTCTCTCTCTCTCTCTCTCTCTCTTCTCTCTCTATATTCTATATATATATATATATATATTTATATATAATATTATATATATATTATAATAATTTATTATTAATATATATATATTATAGTAATATATAGTTAGGTATATATTATATATTATAGTATATACTATATAGTATGTTATATTTTAATCATCACTTATTTCCGTTTCGAGGTATTTATTTCTTTAATTGTTGTTAGGTTATGATAGGTTAGGTTAGGTTAAGTTAAGTTAAGTAGGCTTAGGTTAGGCTGAGTTACGTAAGTTACTAACCTAACCTACCTGAACTTAAGTTAACTTAACTTAAGTTAAGAGCTTTAACAAATATTTTCATCAAACCGAAGGTCTTAAGTGCAAAGGTTGAAGAAAGACAAACTGCGGATCCACAAGTGGTTCATGTGATATGTTTTTGGTCCAAGGATTGAAAGCATGTTCTTTGAGGCAAACTTTTTTCTGAAGTGTAGTGAATTTTTTCTGTCGCGGCTGTACCATTTGCAGAGGAAGCAGCAGAATTTTTTGTATCCTGTTGCATGCCTGTTAATAGTCCAATGACCTGCGAGGTCCCAAAAATGTGGCCAATTTAAATTGTTGTTATACTCACAACTGGTTAAGTAATTGTACTCATAACTTAGTACCTTCCTTGTATTCCTGTAGAATATGCTCAGGAACTAGACGAAAATCTATTACTTATAATGGTGCAGTCACTGCTTGAGACTCGACGTTTTGAGGAAATCAAAAACAGGCGGTAACTTCTGCTGATTTATGCTCATGTCCCAATGGCTGTCCAGTAGGTCCACATCACAGCAATATACAATTCCATCTTTCTGCGCAAAATAATTGCAAAACTGTCTCTGTCTGCCTCTAAATGACTAATGCTTACAGCCTTTCTCTAAATAGATTTCCAGCCCTGAATGCCTAGAGGCAGCATTCTAAAGGTCTGTGGAGAGCTTTAGATTCTCGGTACAAGTTTCGTTAGCTCTCCTGTGTGATTTCATGATTGCTCGAACATGTGTAGGATGATTGCATGTTCAAAAGTCAGGATCGTTGATAACTCTCCGGAATTGAAGTTGGGAGAAGGCAGTTAATTTCTTTACCTTCCTAATTATATGTTCTTTCTTTAACATCTTATATAATTGCGATTATTATGCAATATTTAAAATCTACAATATAAAGAACGAGGGTAGGACAGGCTGGACCGACCTGATGATATTCGCCTGATGGGAGCCTCGTTGCTTTATGAATTGTTTTTGAATCCCTTCTTTTTGGGTTGGAGGATTGCTCGATCGTACGCAACGGGTATACTAACCTTCAGTCGCAACATGGCGTGGTTCATCCGAAAGGCATTAATTCTTACCTTCCTATTCTATAGTTCTTTCTTTTAGCAATCCTTATTTAAGTTGCGATTATTATGCAATATTTAACATCAATATAAGAACGAGGATAGGACAGGCTGGACACCTGTGATGTCGCCTTTGATGTGGAAGCTCGGTTGCTTTATAATTGTTCCTGAATCCAACTTTTTTGGGTGGAGGACTGGGCTGATCGTACGCAACCGGCAATATTTGTCCTCTAGTTCGCACATGGCGGGTTCCAATCCCGGAAGAGGCAGTTAATTTTTAACCTTCCTAATTATATTTCTTTCATTTAACATCCTTATATATTTGCGATTATTAAGCATATATTAACATCTAGCGAGATATGTAGAGAACAAGGGATATGGACAGGCTGGACACCTGGTGAGGTCGCCTTGAAGGGAGCTACTCGGTTGCTTTATGATTGTGCTTGAATCCAACTTTTTTGGGTTGGAGGATGGCTCGATCGTAAACGCACCGGGTATATTGTCCTCAGTCGCACCATGGCGGTGTAATCCCGGGATAGGCAAAGTGTATGTCTTTCCTTCCTACTTATATTTCTTTCCTTTAAACATCTTATATAATTGCGATTATTAGGCAATATTTAACACCTACAATATAAAGAACGAGGGATGGGACAGGCTGGACACCTGGTGATGTCGCCTTGAAGGGAGCTCGTTTGCTTTATAATTGTTCTTGAATCTAACTTTTTGGGTTGAGGAATGGCTTCGATCGTAACGCACGCGGTATATTGTCCTCATCGC
>JABUQX010036658.1:27500-47500 GCA_015478945.1 Trachelipus rathkii
GTCTTGAAGTCGAAACCTGTGTCTGTATTCCTGGAGATCCGGGGTGATGCCCGAAACTCAATCTGAGATTTGGATTTTTCGTGGGGTGTTTTTTAGTTTGCAGATATTTCAGGGGGACGTGAGTTTATGAGATGATTTGGTTTGTAATTGTAGAGGGATTGCTGAATAAAGTATGTGTGAATGTGTTTTGAGAGAGATTTGTTGTTTGGAGGAGGGGGAATTGTTGTAAAGAGTTTCCCGTAGTAGAGAGCGGGGAAAGATGGAGGGGACTTTAAACGATGAACAGTGTGATCTCGTCATAAGTTGTGGCATGGTGGGTTGGGTCCAGATTTTTGGCATAAAATTGTGTTCCCAATCATATCTAAATGGTCCTGAATGGGGAAGATTTTTGTTTCCTCGTTCAGATGCTGAAATGTGGTGCTTTTTAGACAGCCTAGGATAGTTCGAAGGGCAGTATTCTGTTTTCTTTGTTATTTGATTCTCTTGGTAGAGGTTTGGGGGGTACCATACTGTCGATTCATATTTACTTGTAGTTCTTTAAAATTGTTAGTATGTACTGTAATTATCAGCGTGGCTGTTTCATTTCTGAAGCTGTGTTGAGATTGAGTTCGTAGGACATTTAACTTTCGGTTTGCTGTACTTATGATGTATTGAATGTGAGGTGTAAAGGTGAAGTGGGGATCAAAGGTTATGCCCAGTATTTTAGCGTTTAGTTTCGGGGGATAATGGTGTTATTTAGAGTAGCTTGCCGGTGTAGTAATGATTGGTGTCTGTCAGTTGTGATCAAAGTTATAGATGATTTCTCGGCGAAGGCTGACATTCTGTTTGAAGACAACCATGCTTCTAAAAGAATTAGGTAAGTCTGAGTATGATTTGTAGCTGTGGGTACTGTGGGGTCTGACATGGTTATGGTTATATCCCCTGCATAGATTATTGCATCTGCAAGGATACTGTAGTGTTGTTTGTGGATGGGAGAGAGTCATTTTGTCCTCTTAATGCTTCGCTTGTGGATGGGGGGTTGTTTATGGGAATTGTGGAGATGTTTTATAACATGCCATGCTCTTCTCTCCTCAGGCTTCAACATGTTGTCAGTAAGATGTTTTTTTGAATTTTTCTGTTTTATGGGTGGAGATGAGATTGAAGATTTGTGTGTTTAAAGAGTTAATTTGAACAGTTAGATCTGAAGTATAGTTTCTTTTTTTTTTGCTGTCGAAGGTGAGTATTTTTTTGTTGGTTAGGGTGGAAAGTTAGGCAGATGTGTTTCAGGGTTGTTACAGGGGAGGATGAAACTAGTTTTCTGTGGTCTTTTGGTATTGTAAATGGTTTGGATGGCTTCTTTGTGGGACTCACTTGGGTTAAGATTATTATCTTATGATTTGTGAATGTAGTGTTGGAATTGACTAGTGTTCTAGGTCGGAGGAAGGGTGTGATTCGATTATGTATTTTGTGGAATTTTTGCTGGCAAGTTTTGTCTTTTTATGAGTATTTGTAAAGGTGTCTTATCTTGAAGGATAGAATATCTTCATGCTACCTGAGTGGTGGGGTCTGTGTGGATTGGGTGTTGGTGAAGGTGTCGGCGCTGCGCTTAATATTAAAATATTGTATTGGTGTGATGTGGAGGTATTTTAAGTTTGGTTTGTGAATTGTTCGGTACATATTGAGGTATGTTTATATGTTTGTACGGTGATTATTAGTGATTGGGAGAAGAGAGAGTTTGGATGTTATAGGATTGTATTCAGTATATAAGTTTGATAGTTTAAATTGTGATGTTGTAGTGGCTTGAGGATAGGTTGCTTTTTGAGTAGGTTTTAATGAGAGTATGGGTTTTCTGTGCTGAGCTGTGTTGAGAATGAGATTGGGGAACATATTCCAGTAAAATGGTATTTTTGGGGTGTATTTTTGTGGATGTGGGGGTTTGCTTGTGGATGAGTAGGGCTGGTCTGTTGACAGAGCTATGAGTGTATATGGGGAGGTAAGGCGAAAAATGTTGTTTTGGGAATATTTTGGTTGTTTCAATGGTGTTTTTTGTGTTGGCCGTTTAATGTTAATTTGGAGATTTTTGTATATTGTGTATTTGTTTGTATTATTTAAATTGTTATGAGGTGAGGAGGTAGTAGGAGGGTTACATATGAAACAAGTTCAAGAGTGGGTTTGTTGGGGTAGAGTCGTGAAGGAGGAACATTTTTTTACATAGATACATCTATTGCAGTCTGAACATTTTATAGATGGTTGGTTTCTTATGATGTGTTCGTTGTAAATGGAGCAGATGTATTTTGATAGGCCGGGGGTAAGGTGCATATCGCAGGATTGTTTACGCATAATGGTGGTGGTAAGGATTGAATTATTTTTATTATCTAAGTGTATGGAGGTTGAGGTGTAGGGGGAGGAGGAGGTTGGCCTTGATGGCTCTGACTTGCGGGAGACTGGAGCAGGTTTTGAAACTTTTAATGCAGAGGAGGAGGTGAGGTATAAAACACAAAACAAAGCAAAAACAAAAACACAAAGTATAAAGCACATTACGGATACATAACATAAGTGCTTTGAAAATTATTGGACAGGGAGGGCCTTGTGTATTTAATACATGTTGGAACCCATAAATTGCATCATTACATTGATTAAATCAACAATTAAATGATTACAAATATGATTACAAATAAGATTAAAAAACATTAAGCGAGGTGATATAACATAGTATAAATGAATGGTTATTTTGCAGAGGCTAAGTATACATGACTTAATATTTTATGCAAATCTGGAGGATGACCATAAAATAAAGATCTTGAGAAAACCACCGTTCTCTCCAGAGTGGTTGCCCCTGATTTTTCCGGAATGGCTGTTTGTTGGCTGAAAGGGGGTGTTCCTTTTGAGACCTGAAGGCAGGAAACTAATGTTTCTTCCGCCCAAGGAGAGCAAGTTGCAGTCCCTGGCGACCATGGAATCACATGGATTGGGGAGATTGTCGGGTCCTTGATTCTGCGCCAGCAATGGGGTTTCATCCCTTTCCTAGGTGTCTTCTTCCGCACCATAGCAGATTTCATCCACACTTCATGAAAGTGACCCGATATATATATATATATATATATATATATATATATATATTACATTTTTGCAACTATATATAATATATATGATATATATATAATATATATATAATGTATACATATTTATTATAATATAGTATATATATATATTAAATATATATTATAGTATATATATATTATATATATATAATATTACTATATAATATAATATATATAATAATATATATATATATATTAGTATATATATACGTATATATATATAGATACGGTATATAATTATATATATATTATATAGTATATATATATATATTATATAATATCTAATATATATATATAAGTATATGAGTATTATATATATATATATAGTATATATATATATATATATATCGTATTTATATGTATATATGCTCTTAGGTATTCGCGTCTACATTTTCATTTCTTCTATATAGTCATACTTTCTAACGAGTTGTAAGAGAAATTAAATTTAAAAAGTGCGAAGCTTTAAAAATATTTTAACGTTGTTGCTTTTATTTAGTTTTATTTAATTTTCTCTCTTTTTTTTTGAGAAAGTCTTTTGACTTTTCAATAGTATGTTTAGTATTTTTTTACATTATTATTATATTATTATGTATTTAAGTTGTATCTATTATGGATTCGATAGTTATTATTAGGTTAGTTCTTATTTATTAAGTTGATGATTTATTATTATTATTATTATTATTATTATTGATGATTATTTATTATATAAAAAATTATTATCTATTATCCGCCTTAGTAAACTGTGGTTCTCAAAATAATTTAGTATAAGTGATTAGGTTGGGTCATCAATTTGTTTATTTTAAGGTTAAAAAACAATTAAAAATCTTGATTTGCTACAAAAAGAACTTTACTTTTATATTTTTCAGCTACTAAATTGATGTAATTTTTTCCATTCCATTTTATCTTAATTTTTTAGTTTTGTATTCAATAGTGAGGTATAATTGTTATAGTGGTAGCTTGAGAATGATATATGTGTGTTATATAGTATTATATATACTAATATGAGTAATTATTATTATATATCGTATATAGTAATATATATATATATATAGTATTATATATATATAGTATGATAATATTTATATATATATCGTATATATATCACGATACTAGATAATAGTAGTTAGGTAGGGTATAATATATTATATGATATAGTTCGAATGGTCAGATTTTTTTAATGCTGCGACACACTATGTAGCAGAGATACGGCAGTTCCTCAGTAAAACAAATTATCAGTAATTGGAATCAAGCCCGAAAAGCTCTAAAGGATGGAATTATACATGTTTTTTTTTTTTTTTTTTTTTTTTGAAGTAAATTTTTTTTTTTTAACTAAAGGCATACCATAGGGTAAACCGCAAAGATGCAGAGAGTCGGGGTCTCTCGGCCTCCGCCGGTGGATCCGACGGGCGGAGACGGTAATTCACGTCACACCATACGCGGGAGGTCTCCGGGATCCCAGTCTTCTTTGGTCTTTGGGTGTCGCGGGGGTTCCTCCACCAGTCCCATCCGGGTATGAAACATCCCCTCCCTCTGTCCGCGTCCGGTCTCGAAGCCCCCTAAATTAATAAGACTTAAAAATTTTCCAAATAAAAAAGATAAAATTTATTTCACCAAATTTAGGGGCTCGAGCCGCAACGGGGGACAGAGGGGGGACGTTTTCAATACCCCGTAGGGGGATTGGTCCGGAGGGAACCCCGCGACACCCAAAGACCAAAGAGCGGGGGTTCCGGATAAGTCCATCCCCGGAGGGGGGATTAGTCCCCTCCGTTCGTCAGCCGGGAGGCCGAGAGACCCCCCGACTCCTGCCATCTTGCGGTTTACCCTTGGGGTTATTCCTTTAGTTAAAATAAAAAAAAAAATTTACTTCAAAAAAAAAAAGAAAAAAAAAAAAAAAAAGTTAGATTTTATCCCTAGAATTTTCGGCTGATTCCAAATTATATAATTTGTTTTACTGTAGGAGCTGACGTTCTCTAGCTACATACTGTGAGCAGGTTAAAAAGATCTGACCATTGCTAAATATAACATTTATTTATAATATATGATTATATAATATTTAGTCATATTTTGTATTATATATAATATATATAATTATATATATCATATATATATATATATATATATAATATATATAATATATATATATAGATATATATATATAATAAAGACTAAAAAATTAAATAAATGAAATTTGAAAATAAACAATTTGAAGCTGAAAAAATATAAAGTAAGTTCTTTTTATTAGCAAATCAAATTTTTAAGTTTCTTTACCTAAAAATAAAAAATTATTACCAACCTTTCCATACTGAAATTATTTGAGAACTCATCAGTTTAACATTCAAGGTCTATTATTATTATTGGATGTTAAACTTCTCCGACGAGTACTTGTGATTTAATTTTTTCACTTAATATATTATATATATATGGTCTATACATTATACTATATATAGTTAGGTGAATAGGTAAGGATTATTATATTATATAATATATATATATATTATATATATATATATTATATATATATATATAATAAATATATATAATATATGGATATAGTATATATATGATATATAGCCATATGATTATGATATGTGATAGTTAGCGTAGCGGCTATATATGAGGCTTGTTTTTTTGTGTGTGGTTTGTGTTTCCTATGTGCTATATACCTTCACTAATACTGACAGAAAGAAATTCATTACCTATTGCTGGATGATTTAAGCATTTATAGAGACTTACAGCTTCGAATGTTCAAACGCTTCCCAAAATGGAACTCGGCTTATCAACAAGTGCTTCAAGAAAAGATCTTGTAAAAAAGGTTTCAAAACAACCTGAAAATTTATAGCGTCTTTATTTCACAAACAATAATTTTACAGCAGATTGAACTACTCAAGTAGAATTCTTAACCTATTATATTGCTGCATTTGACCATAATCTCTCTCTCTCTCTCTCTCTCTCTCGTCTCTCTCTCTCTCTCTCTTTCTCGTCCGTTCTCTCTCTCCTCTCTCTCTCCCTCTCTCTTCTCTCTCTCTCTCTCTCGTCCTTTTTCGCCGATGTTAGTTTATTTAAATGGTAAAAAATAAATAAATAAACAGTTTGGTTGAGGCAATGTGTCACAGATGCGAGGTCAATGGTTTTTCCAATGTAATCAGTTCTTCTTTTTCACCTGGAGAAAGTTGTTTCCATGATATTAAGTTAAAAACTAACAAGAAATAAAGTTTATCTATTATTCGAAACAAATCTACTAATTATCATTATAAGTACGCAGCCTTTCTGTTTAAATCACTTCTTACTACTGGTAGAGTACTACTTGGTGGACTAGACTACTCTTGTGTTGCTACTACTACTATCTACTACCTACTACTACTATAACTACTAGCTACGTATTTGTATATTACGATTGATTATATTATTATGTTATATTATTATTTATATATTATTATTCATTATTACTTTTTTTAGGTTAGGTGAGGTTAGGTTGGGGTATGTTATTCTATTATAATGAGGGAGTTAATAATATATATAGAGTATATATGTCATAATGTATGTTCAAATATAATTACGTAATAAGGAAACAATACAATAATAATAATGATAATAATCCAAATAATAAGTAATAACATTAATAATCATCATAATGACTTTATTCAATATTTTATTATTATTATTTATTATTATCGGATTAGAGCGCTACTTTTGATTTTCATATTTTCCTATTCTATGTTTTATAGAAATAGTAAAGCTATCACACCACGAAAGGTGAGAAAACGACATTTTTTTCAAGCAATTATCTCTATATGAAGTCAAAGAGGTCATACGATGATTTTTATATTTCTTGAACCGTGTAGCAGCAGGGTAAATGGACACACAAACACACTGGGGGCCACACAAGATAGTATATATATATATATATATATATTAGTACTATATATATAATATATATAATATAGAATAATGTGATTATAGTATATATATATATATATATAATATATATATATATTTAAGTATATATATAGTATGATATATATAGTATATATAATATAGGGGTATATAGTAGGTAGGTAGATTAGTATTATACGTATTTATATATATATATATATAATATATGAGTGGGCTATATATTAGGTTAGGTGGTTAGTATATGATATTATTATGTAATATATATATTATTATATATATATGAGGTATATATATATATAATATATAATATTATAGATATATATAATAATATATATATAATATAATATATATAGTATATATAATATAGGGGCACAAACATAACTCCGCGTCCACGTGGTGTGTGCCCTGGTAACAGGTAAGAGGAGTGGGATTTTTCTTTCCTTCTTCCGTGCCGAAGGAGCTCTGGTTTGGGGCAGGACAGGCCAGCAAGCCGCTGCCGAAACATGACCTGCTTGCATTACCCTTGACTCAGCCTCGGAACAGGACAGACTTTTCGGCTCACGAACTAGGCGACGAAAACGGACTATGAATTCGGATACACAACAAAAATTTAGATGTGCGACGTTGAATGTTGCAACTTACAGCGCAAGGAAGAGGAGGTGGTGAGGATGATGGAGAGGAGGAGGATTGACCTGCTGGGCATGGCGGAGATGAGAGTAAAGGGAGCGGAGGAGGGTAGAGATTTGGGAGGAGGATATGTGCTGATGTACAGTGTGGAGTGGAGGAAGGTTGGAGGAAGCATGGAGTGGGATTCGTAGTAGGACCTCCTAGGCAGAGCCCATGAGTATAACTGAATATGCGGAAGGAATAAATGAAAAGACTATGGGTGCAGTTTTCAAAATCATAAAGGAGAAAGAACTACCGTATGTTGTTCAGGTATATGTGTTGGTTGCTACGCACATTGGACGAGAGGGACATCAGATGATGCAGTGTAGAGGAGAGTTTAATTTGGAGTTGATGGAGAAGATGTGGTAGGGTTGAGAAGTGAAGAAAAATATGCATATGCTGGCCTGAGTTGGCAGATTTTAAGTGCAGGGTTGGAAGTTTTAAAATAGTTTAGATTGGCTTGAACCTTATTTGTGAGAGGAGGAAAGAATAGTATGAGGGAGAATGGACTATGTGGGACGTCTTTCTGGTGTGAGTGAGGCGTGTTTTATGAAATTACTGATAATACATACTTGGAACCAACAGATCGCAGTCACATAGATAACCGAGCTGTCACAGGATGAATCTAGCAACGACGGGAGAGTTTGATCAGAACATCGGTAAATAGATTATGTAGAGGCTTGCAAGATTAGGGAGAAACTGGGTATTCTTTGAATGTTAAGGTCATGCCGGGTGAAACTATGGATTCAGACCCACAGACTGTTGGTGGCTGACCTTAGAATTAGAGCAGAAAAGAATAATACCTTAGACAAGAGAAAGATAGTAAGGTGGAGTCCCTGAAGAGAACAGAGGTAACAAAGAGCCATATAGAAATAAGGGTAGAAGAGAAAAATAGACCAGCTAGATAAGAGAAGAGATTTTTTAACAGAACTACCAAGAGAAGATAATGGAGAAGCGGGGGAGGAGCTGGGATACAGATATGTGGGAGGATACAAAGAAGAGACACACGAGATGGTGGAACGAGGTGGTGGAGGAGGCGTGAAGATAAAAACCACAAAAATGAGAAGATGGCTAAAAAGGAGAACGGTTCAATCAAAGGCAAGAAATTTAGAGGCTGAGAATAGGGCGAAATAGTGAAAAGAAATGCAAAAAGTGAGAGGCAGCTCAGGAAGATGGCACGGAGGACCAGAAGAAGATGCACGCAGGTAATTAATAGAAGAAGATATTTAAAGATGGCAAGATACATAAGTAAGAACACAGAAGAAAAGACAAAGTAATATTAAGAATAAAGAGGGAGAAACCCTGGTGAAAAACCAGAGGAAATATAATTAAGAGATGGACCGAATATTTTGATGAGCTGCTAAATGAAGGAGAGGAGAAGGAGGAGAGGAGATTGGAGGAGGAGGGGTGTTGGAGAGGAATGATGAAGAGGATGTGAGGATGAAGACTAGAATGAAGAACTAGAAGAAGCCATAGAGAGAAAATGAAAAGTTGAGAAAGGCGCCGGAGAAGAGTGGAAAGCAGCTGAGTTAATTAAGAAGGCGGAGAGGTAAGAGAGAGAAGGTTTTGGAGCTACTAAATGAGTGTTGAGAGGAAAGAAGGTCCCAAGAGAACTGGGAAAAACTATTATATTTCCAATATAATTAAACAGAAAGGAGACGTATCCGGAGAGGTGCAAAGAGATCTACAAGGGCGCGGAGCTCCTTGAGATAGATCCTATCAAAAATATATGAAAGAGTGTTGGAGAAAAGACTGAGAGAGATTATCGAACCACAACTAGGAGAGAGGAACAACATGGGTACAAGAAGGGTAGGAGTACGACAGTGACATTTTATGTTCCGCGGACTCTGGTGGAGAGCAGATTGGGGGAAAGAAGAGATTTTTACCGAAAATACTATACAGGATCGATTTATGTATGTGTTTAGGATTTAATGGAAAGTCTTTTGAGACAACGGTACCTAGGAATGGATATTGGAGGGTGTTAGAAGAGAATTGACTGGAGTGGGGAAGAGGATTGCGTGTGAATGGCAACTGAAGAGTATCTATAAGGGTGGCTAAAGTGCAAATGTGAGAACGGAGGGTATAAGAGAATTGAAAAATGGTTTGAGGTGGTGCAAAGGGAGTGAAACAGGGAAGCGTATTGTCACCGTTGTTGGGCATTATTGTTTAATAAGCTTGTATTGATAAAGTCGTTGAGGAGGTTAAGAGGAGGTGGGGCAAAATGAGGGAGACATCATGGCCATGATGCGGATGATTTTGGCGGTGTGGAGTGAAAGTAAAGAAGGAATGGAAAGATATTAGCTAGATGTTTCGCGGAAAAACTTGAAGCAAAAGGTTTACAAATGAAACACTGGGAAAACAGAAGTGATGAATGGTGAGCAAGAGAGGCTGATGGACTGTTTGGAGATATGATAAAATGGAGAACATGGCTGTTCGAAGAAAGTTAAAGAATTTAAAATACCTTGGTGGAATATATAACAGGAGGACGGAGGGTCGATGCAGAGATCACGGATAGGATAACGAGTGTTCGGTAAATAGCGGCAACAGGGCTGTGTACTTATGATGAAAGACCAGTTATATGTTGGGTGTATGAGGGAAAGAAGAGTAATTTACGAAGGAGTGTTATGCACCATATATTGTTTATACGGTGCAGAAGACATGGTGTGCTACCCAATAGGCATAAGTAGGAATACGAGGCAACTGAGATGAAAGGATCTTAAGAATCAATTAAGTTGGGGTAAGACGTAAGAAAGATAGAATAAGGAATGAAGAGTAAGAAGGAAGTCGGAGTTGACTAGTTGTGGTTTATGATGAGGAAGGATTGGATCAGTCGCGAAGAATAGATGTGGGGGACACCTTTGGAAGTATAGGATCAGGAAAGGATCAGGGCTGGCGGAAGGAAACAAAAATGGGGAGTGGATTGCCGATGGAAGAAGACTCAGAGATAAAACGCAAGGAAGAGACTGGGGGAATCGTTGGCATAGATTCGTTGATGAGTATGTGGGCTGCCTGCGGTGGAGGAAATACAAGGGAGAAGACTGTGGGAAGACAGAGCCGAATTTGAAAACCGCATGCTTGAGTCTCCACTGACAGGTCGTGGGTTTTCTCTTACAAGACCAGGACTTTCTTGGGGGAGACAGTAAAGACAGTAAGTAATTAATATATATATATAATATAGTATATAATATATATAATATATATATATATATAATAAATAGTATATTATATATGTGATATAATATATAATAGTATGGATAATTTATGATATTATATATAGTAGTATATGTGTATGTATAATATATTTAGTGAGAATGGAAGACGAATATGAATTTTTATATCGCGAAGACAAATGCACGAATGATGGTACGAATATTTTTAGTAATTCGCATGAATACGAGATACGAAAACGAATATTTTTTATATAGTTTTACGAATACGAATTATGGGAAATATTTGAATACCCTTCTTCACTTTTCTAGCTTCAACGTAGATATGTAGAGTATCTTCAAGTTATACTATGTTTAGTATTGCATGTCCAGCATTAATTTTCGTATAGAATGAGCTTAGTCGTCTGAATTAACTACGTTCCACTAATGCGGGACGTGGGTAGCTCCACTCTTACAGTGCAATCCCACCAAACTTGTTTACGCCCAACCACCGAACGAAGTATATGAGCGTTTTCTCCTTGAAATTCGCAGCTAGCCTAGACGCTTTTCTCAAAATGAAGACAGCCGCAGCTAAAAAGGCGTTCAATATTGCAACACTTGGAGGTGGAGGGCAAGCAAGAATATGACTTATAGGTGTCTCTTATCTCGATGATGGTTTTTCCAAAGCATTCCAATGTGGTGATATCCTCCATAGGATTCTTTTTTAGTCTAGATACATCGGAAATGTTTTGGAAATTTCCTGTGATAGCAACGAGTTTTTCGTCTGTCGGTCATCATGCCACTCGAAGAAGAATATGCTAACATTGGGCTTTTGATAAGTTGTTGTGTGAAGTTAGATATGGCTTTTTTCTCCGTAAGTAATCTTCTTCATGTTTAAGATTTAGGTGTGTCATCATCTGGTACTTTGATGTCTCAGCATTTTTGTCAATCGACAATATTTTACCTATTTACAGTTGATGAGTAAAAAGGTTTTGTTTTATTTCAGGGTTCACTATTGTAGCTGGTGGAGATATATAATCGTATTTTTCCAACATGAATAAACCTCTTGTGTTAATTTCTTCCCAAGAGAGTTTCTTTTATTTCATTTCTTCGTAACAGCTCTTCATTTGATGAAAGTATTTTTAAACTGATTTTGCGGTAATATAAAATATTCGCTTTGTATTCGGGTCAAAATTCTGAAATACTGATATAGAATATTCGAATAATAAAAAGATATGTGAGAATTACAATCGGCGAATTACGAATACGATATATGAAACAGTTGAGTCCATCATATATATTATATATTAGTATATATATATATTATATATTTAGTGTATTATTATATATATATATATACTATATATATATATTATATATATATATAGTATATTAATATATATATATTAGTTTATATATATACTTATATATATAGTATATATATAGATCTATATAATTATCTAATGTGGCCGTCGTTGCATGGTTCATACAGAGTTGAGTTGTTTTTTTTCATATATTGTTAGTTTATGATACTAACAATAAATTTCAGTGGAGTAAACTAGGATCAAACAATGTTTTAACCGCCTAAGAACGGGGTCCTGGGTATAGCTCACCGCCAACCGAGTAGCCCAAAAATAATCGAGATTCCGAAATATATTATATTCTGATGCAGGGTGTGCGTGATTGAAGTTAGGATCCTGAAAACAAGTATCGATATCTTTAGTGACTGTTGGGTTTGTGGGGATGAGTGCGGCTACTCCTGTCTGCTTCTCTGACATTGATGTATGTTTGAAATCGAACAGTGAGAGGCGATGTTGAGGGGTGGTTAGTTGTAACCGTCAAAAACCCGTTTTTTTTGATTATTAAAATAAATTGTTAACAGTTAGTCAATTATATCAAAAATTTTGCAGATATATCTGCATGATTTTTTCGGATAGAAAATATTGTCATTTAAGTGTTCCTCTTTGAGTTGCGTGGGAGGAGGATATAGTATACTTTAGCGATATTAGTAGTTTAGTATGCGTTAAATTTTGCGAGAGAATTTTGTGGGTATGAGTATGTCACCTTCCAGTAAACAATTGTATGGCAAGCTTATAAGTAAACATTTATAGTATAGTAGGAGTGTTATTAAGGTAATATTATGGTATTGATAGATACGAGAGTTAACGCTTCCCTGTCACTGACGTATTGCTCGACTTGGAGGCGTCGTTGGTGTATATATGTGAGGGGTAGTGATATATATGGGGGTGACTGAGTGGTTGTAGTATGGGTGAGGGTGAGGGTGTAGTGTAGGTATAGGGTGATACGTAGGTAGTACGGTAGTGAGTATGTTAGGTTATATTGACTTATCGCTGCTTAAGGGGTGATAAGCAGTAGTGTGTAGCGGTCTGTGCTGTAGTGAATTATATATAGTATATATAGTAGGTTATATATAGGTAGTTGCGTATTGTCTAGTGCTATCTATCTATCTAAATCTCTATCTAGTCTATTCTATCTAGTCTATTCTATCTATCATGCTATCTATTCTATATCTATCTACGATGTCTATCTATATCTAATTATAGTCTGAGTCTATCTATCTATCGTATCTATCTATTACTATCTATCTAGCTCTATCGATACTATTCTGATCGTAGGTCATGCTACATATCTATCTTAGTGTAGGTCGTTTACCTTCTATCTATCTATTACTATCTATCTACTATCTATCTATCTATCTAATCTATCTATCTACTCAATCTTACTATATCTGATGCTATCTATTCCTTATATCCATTTATCTATCTATATTCTATCTAGTATCTATCTATTCTATACTATCTTTCTATCTATATCTAATCTTTCTACATCTATCTATAGTCAATCTATCTAGTAGTCTATCTATCTATCAATATGCTACTAATTGCATATCTATATCTAGTATCTTATATTATCTATCTATATCTATCTATCTATCTATATCTGACTAGTCTATATCTATCTTCTATCTATATCTATTCTCTATAGTCTATCTAATCTATAATCTATATCAATTCTATATCTATATCTATCTATTCTATCTACCTTATATCATATGCTATCTATTTAATTATATCTATCTATCTATCTATCTGATATCTATCTATCTATAGATTGTTCAATTCTACTCTATATCTATCTATAACTCATCGTATCTATCTTATCTATTTCTATCTATCGTAGTCGATCTATTCTATTCTACTCTCATCTATCTATCTATATCTATCATATCTTCTGTCTGTAATCTACTCTATCTCATCTACTATCTTACTTATCTATCATATCTTATCTTATCTATCTATATATAATATATATTATATATATATATATTATATATATTAAGTATATATTATATATAGATATATATTATAATAATATACGGTATATTCGTGCTATGTTTCGATGCCATTTGTCAATTTAGTTTAGTGACTCTTGAAATATGTTTCTATCTGCCCATATGGGAGGATGTGACCGTAGCTGATCCTATTTATTACATATTTTGATTATGATATATGATATTAGTAATATATATATAAGGTGACTTGTATGTATTATTCACGCTATGTGATTTTATCGTCTGAGTTTTACCATCCGTTAATGGGGCACCAGAGCTGATGCGTGCATCCTGTGGGTGCCCCTTATTATGTATGCTCGAGCATGTGAGTTCAGAGTTGTCGTTGGTCTTCTTTAGTTTTGCGTAGTAGCGCGTATACGTGGGCGTATTTCTTGCCGGTGTTTTGGTTTTATAGCTGGGCAAGTGGCGAGTGTGTGTGTCGGTGGAGTGGCGGTTGCTGCTTTCTTTAGTTGAGTGGTGGTTGCGAGGATAGTATGTTCAGCACGTAGTACGATGATATAGTGGTGAGTGGAAGTGAGAGATTTACAAGAGTTCGGGAGATGAAAGATGAGTGGGTATTAAGGCACAGGAGATCTGTCGACTCCGACGTTAGCAATAGGGATTGTTTTTTGTGTGTTGGTGTTGTTGTTCTTCTGCACTTGTATATGGACGTTGCGAGGCGTACTGTGGAGCAGAGTGTGCGGTGTAAAACGCCTACTTGTGATTGTTTAGTTGTGTGTCTTTGTCGAGTGAGCAGATCTCGGTACTGAATTTTCGTAATCGAGTGGGAGTTTATTCGCGCAGTGTTTTTTTTTGTGAGAGTTACTATTAAGCGGTGAACGTATATCGATGGGTGTGTTGTTGTGATGTGAGGAATCGCTCGTGTTGGCGAGATATGGCAGAAATTAGGCGCGTATCATTCTGGGCGTTTGTGGGTTGTGGGTGTGGTCAAGTTCTCGTGTAAAGCGACGTTCTGTGTGTTGTTGTGATTACTATCGTTGGTTGTGGTATAATGTGTTAAGCGTGGCTGTGTATTGGAGAAATCCTTTGTAAGATACGTACGTATCGTGCGGCTTTATGTGTTTAGTGGTTTCAGACTTGAATATGTTGGTCCTGTTATGAATTCTTGTCGGTATCTGTGTGTTTAAAATGGCTTGTCGCGATATGAAATCTCGTACATATCAGAATGTATATTAGTTATAGTTTAGATAGCGATTGCTGCTTCAGATGTAAGTGTGTCACTCATAGTTAAGGTGTAGGAGTATGATGGTGGTAAATAGAAAATGTGCTTGTTGTATAGTGGTTCGAGTTTTGTGTTCATTAGGGAGTGTTGTGTAGTATGTTTTTCCTCTCGTGGGGTATTTGATAGCTCTTTTGTGGTTCGAACACTCTCGTATTGATGTGCGAGAAGAATTTAAGCAAACAACCCGTTCTAGGTTAAACAAAAAGAGTAGTTATTGTGGTAGCTATATTAAGAGTCATGCGTAGCGTGTCTCTGAGATCGCTACACTTGCGGTATCTGGCGATGTTGTGCGTGTTGTGCGGTAGGAGGCGCGTGCGAGAGTGATCTGTGTGATACTGGGCGACATATATAGTTGTGAGTGTAGGAGGAGAGACCGTGTGTAAAAGCTAATGAGAAAAAAATGTTGGTATCTTTCGTTCTCGCTTTGAGTGGTGTGTGGTCGTGCAAAGTAAGATCCATCCAGTTTAAGTATATTAGCCTTACTGATCGACCGATCCTGTAGGTTAGGTTATAGTTACTGCATCGTCGAGTCAAATAATAGGTAGGTTTCTTTACGGCTTTTCTAATTCAGGTATGATACAGTATTGTGTAATTTATATCCAGAAATCGATAGAGTTGAAAAATCAAAATCAATAAGGAACGAATTTCCCCGAATATCTCACTTAGTTGGTGTGTTGGTGTAACTGCGCTCTAGGTGGCTCGTTATGAGGATAAGTTCTATCACGTTTAAGCACCAACATTCCATTTCCTTGCGATACTGTGTTTTTTTTTCTCTAAGAGCAGAATTAAAAAGATTATTAACTATTTGTAATATTTCCCTTTTCGATCTTGTCCCATCTTAATTAATTGTTTTAGTAAATCATATACTATAATATAATGAAAAAAAGTAAAAAAAAACATTTATCTGCAACATGAAACTCGTAAGGTCATATATATATATATATATATATATAATATATATATATATATATATATATATATATTAATATATAATATATATATAATCTATATATATAAATTATCTATATATATTTATAGTATATATATATATATATTATATATATATATATATAATATATATTATATATATATATATATATATATACGCAGTAATGCTAAACATTTGGTCCGCATGTTATAATAAAATTATCCCTCCCATTTAGGGAGTCTTAGAGACCTGGTATCACCCTGAAACTTGGTACCCCCATTTTTCATGACTTAATCTCGTTGTAGACGAAGTTACGTATCCCTGCATCCCCGTAGGGGGATTCAGCCCATCTAAATTAGTTAATAACAACCGACTTCTTGGTCCCTAGCAATTGAGTCTTAGGACCGTTGGTATCCCCTCAAATTTGGTACCTCCAATTCATAAAATTGCATAAAATTATTATAAACATTTGATGTTTTAACTAATTTTTTATTAAAATATCAAACACTCACTGAGTGTCGAGACATAAAGACGGTCTTCATCGAAAGATGGGGGAGTATATTTTTTTCTTATTATAATATATAATATATAACATATATATATTATATATATATATATAATATAATATATATATATATATATATAATATATATATATATACTAACTATATATATATATATATATATTAATATAGATAATATATAAATTATAATATAAATATATAATATATATAATATTATATATAATATATATATATAATATATTATATATATATATATATATATATATATATATATATATATATAATATATATAGTATAATATAATTATGAAAGTAATTCGATGTTCAGAACACTTCATGAAACATTGGATGGTGTGTAAATTTATGTTCCTTTGTCCATCTATCATTTCTTGTGACAGGAACCTACATGATGTTGGCAAAACCCTCTGTTATTAAATATTTTTTAAAAGAGGTGGAGATCTTTCTAGCAACAGGCCTGGAAAATAGCACGGTGTATAATATTAATCAAGTAAATAGTTTAATTGTATATAGATGTATTTCAATTTCATCAAGGAAATCATAATGACAATGAAGTTTGATGGAAAGTGCAACACAGACATAAATTAATTTGTGTAGATATTGAGCAGAAAAATGAATGAAGATTTAGATGAAACGTCACTTATATAAGGGTTGGAAAAAAACCCGGTTGAACCAAAAACACCCAGGCCCATTGGTTTTGTTTTTGGGGTGGTTTTATTGAGCTTTTTTTTGGGGTTTAATTGGTTTTAGTAGGCTTGTTTAAGAATTTTCTATTTTTGAAAAAAATAAAATGTTCAATAATTGAATTTTTTTTTGTAATGCCATTTCAGTATTATTGACAAATTAATTAATAAATGGGTATAAAATTTACAAAATTAAACATATATTCTGGTGAACAGCATTGGGCCAATTCCACCACTGCTGAATGAATATCATTGCCTCATTGGTGGAAAATTAATAAAGGTAAATGGTATGCTATTGTTCAGGTTATTGAGAGAATGACATAGCATGGAACTATAATAAGTAAAGTAAGTTAAGTAATATATATTTTAAATTTATATTTATAGTAAACATTCGAACATTGTCATCCAATCATAATCTGAGGCTCTGGAAGCTAGTAAGTTAAGCTACATAGTTTCAGGATAGTTGTTACCTAGAAATTATGGCAACATAGGCTTGCAACTGGATACCTCGCTCAAGGAGCTAGCCCACCAACTCACCAGTCTGGTTTATGGTCAAACCGTATTTAAAATTGGAGATTGAAAAAAATCCAGTCACTTTATGTTTAAAAAAAAATGATAGGGCACACTGTAGAAAATTCAGAGTTATTTTTAATGTTATATATATATTATATATATATATATTATATATTTTATATATAATATTATAATATATATAAGTATATAGTATATAATTATATATATATATATATATATAATATATATATATATATCGATAGAATTTCGCGTGAATATCGTACTGATATTCTGCTCGATTAATTAATCGAACTATTTCGATATTATTTATAAAAAAAAAAATATTGATTATAGATACATCGATAGTTATTTGACTATCGGGCATCCCGTCTACAAGTTTGCAAACAATATATTAGTGCACGGAGAAATTTGTATTAAGCTTGCCCTGTATGTTATTTCTGTATTTGTATTAGACCTGCTGTGTATATTTCTGTATTTTTATGAATTTTTCTGTATTTCTGCCACTTTTTGGCATCCTTACGTTTATGCCCTGCCAGTTCTGGATCAATCGGAAGAATTTACTCTTGTTTTGGTCTTGTTTGGTCAAAAGTTCGAAATAGACTTGGGTCAGAAAAAGTTTGAAATTTGTAAGGATATATAAATATCTAAGACAGATAATTACAATAAGAAATAAAAATTGGAAAATGCGATCTTTCACGACTTCAATCAATCCAGTGTTAACAGATTACATTATTACTGTTATTGCATACTATATAAATTTATAAAATAATGGAAATTCAAAATATATTCTATTAAATTTATAACCAAAGAGGAAAATTTTTTTACTTTTTTTATTTACTGAAAAGTTTACTTAGTAATTTTAATAATGGAATCTACTCATTATCTTCTAGTTAATAAAATTTAAAGATACATTCATTTGTACTTTTGTATTAAATTTTAAAAACTTATTTTTTTTTTCATTTCATTACTCACTATATTTTCAAATATTTGAAGGTATATCCAGTGAAAATCTTTGAATGAAATGCAACTAAGGTTCACTAATAATGAACAACAGGTAATATAATTGTTGTATTGCATATCATAAGTTAGATATTCGATTTAAAAATATTCTATCAAATTGCTGAAATAATAAGATTAAATAAAAGAAAAAAAAAAACTATGTTTTTTTGGTTTTAATTCAGTTTGATTTTTGTTTTTTTGGTGGGTTTTTTATGTCAAACCTATTGATTTTATATTTTACATTTAAATATTTCAGTATGTTTTTTCTAGCACAGAACATTTTTCGCCCAGAAATCGGTATAATGAGAGATGTTATCTTTAAACACACCATTAGCTTTAATTTTTGGTCAAAGAAGACATAAATGTGCTAGCTACTCCAGATATGTTTCCTAATGCAAAGAAAAGAGCTCTTGAAAGTATATAAAGAGTCGCATGCTCAACTACATGGTATTTAATATGTGAGCCTTATCCTAAACAATACGTTCAGAGTCGGGCTCCTTACCAAAGTATTTTATCTAACGAAATCGAAACTGAATACACCCCTGAATAATGAGTACTCAACTGTAAAGTATTTAACCTCTTATAAAAAAAATTCAAAATCTGAAAGCCTGCGCTAAGCGTAAGTAAATATGCCCTAGATGAAGAAATTATCCTAAATGTGTATGTGAAAGTCTGTCCTAAATCTTTAAAAAGGGAATATTCCTTTAAACAGACCTCACGATAAGTTAAAACTGCTCAGTCATAGAAACCTTCACTAAAAACCTCTCCCGGTAATATAAACAACCAAAAGACTGAAAAATAAAAAGAAATTACTACAGAAACAGAAAAACACCATCCTACCTTACTATTTCCAGTCATTGCTCCTTTGATCTCTTAAGTGGTATAGCCAGAAATAATGAAGAAGGTGGCTGTATTACCATATAATGAATATGAGA
>JABUQX010036658.1:55000-60786 GCA_015478945.1 Trachelipus rathkii
TTATTATTCATTATTATATTATTATATTATTATATTATATATTATTATTATTATATTTATATTATTATTATTATTATTATTATTATTATTATTATATTATTATTATTATGATTATTATTATTATTATTATTATATATTAATATTAGTAGTATTTTATTATTATGGTTATTATTATTGTTATTTTATTATTAATATTAGTTATTATTATTAATTATTAATTATTATTATTATTATTATTACTATATTATTATTAATTATATTATTATATTAATTATTATTATTATTATATTAGTATTATTATTATTATTATATTAATTATTATTATTATTATTATTAGTTTAGCTCTTAAAATTTGTTTATTAATATTTTTCTAAACCAGTTTCCTTTTCTAGCTGTTTTTATTTATTATTCTCTCTCTCTCTCCTTCTCTCTCTCTCTCTCTCTCTCTCTCTCTCTTCTGCTCTCTCTCTCTCTCTCCTCTCTCTCTCTCTCTCTCTCTCCCTCTCTCTCTCTCTCTCTCTCTCTCTCTTGGCTCTCTCTCACAGGCATTGCCTAATCTCTCTCTCTCTCTCTCTCTCTTCCTCTCTCTCTCTCTCTCTCTCTCTCTCTCTCAGCCCTTTTAACTCCATATCATTTTATAATTTTCTTAGGTTTACTCTCTTAATCATTTCTTTCATTATCCCTTATTCCTTCATCCCATTTTTCTTCCTCGGTATAAATAAAATGATTTTATAAACGTAAATCGAAAAATATAAGTCATTCAGCATTCCCAACTTTCTACTCACTTTTTTTTTTAGTTAATTACTTCAGCTTCTTCTTTATATTCTTTTAAGAATTTATAATTAGTTTCTTTCTTCTATTTTGTATTCATTTTTAAAGTAGGGAAGACTTTCTCCTGCGTGACGAATGTATATGAGTGTCATAATTCAAGCCTTTCTAAAGGAAATGTTAAAAACAAGAATGTAGATCATAATATATACTATATATATATATATATATAATATATATATATATATAAATATATATATATATATAGTATAATATATATATATATAATATAATATTATATTTTATATATATATATATAATATTAATATATATATATTATATATATATATACGGTATATATATATATGGTAACTAATAATATATATATATAGATATATATATATAATATATATATATTATATATATATATATAATATATATATATAATATTAAATATATATATATATATATAGTATATAATATATATAATACCAGTATATATTATCATTGTGGTGTGCATGCGTAGTTGTATAAATTTCTTGATTCTTAATTTTGATATACTTGTTACCAAGAATACAATCTTTTTTAATAAAAAGTTTTTTATTTACTCCTTTATTGATATCACGAATTATTAATTTATGTCTATAATTTACTGTAAATAAAATTAAATTTATTAAATTTGCATAAAATTAAATGTACAAATTTAATGATCGTTTTTTGCTATGAAAATAAAAGTCAAGTGAAATTTTAATTTCTATTTTATAGATTGTTCAGTATTTATTTAATACCTATATTATATATATATATATTATATAAAATATAATCTATATATATATATTATATATATATATATATAAAAATAATAATATTAATTAAATAAAATAATATTATAATATATATATAATATATTTGCTATATTTTGCCGCCGTCGCGTAATTGATATTTCGGTGGCGGTGCTGTGAGCTCCTATATACACACACACGCCAATATAGTATATATATATATATATACTATTATAATATATATATATAATATATATATATATATATATATATATATATATATAGTATATATATATATATGTATATATATATATATATATATATATTATATTCCTTGTTGGGTTTTAGGTAAAACGACTTGTTATTGGATTTTTTTTCTTTGATGAGATATCTTAACATAATTATACCTGTTTTTTTTTATATCTCTTACAGGTAAGATTCTGCCAGTACATTTTAAAACTGTTTTCCTTTTTTACTTTGTCCTTAGCCTCAGATATTAGACTTGAATTATCTATGATCCAATTCCTTTAGGTCTATTAATTTTTGTATGGCGTTTTGATATGAGATATGTTTTTCATGTATGTTGATATCAGAGTTTAATATCCAATATAATTCTTTCTCGTAATTGTTTATCTCTTCAAGTTTCGGATCAAATAAACTATGAGGTTGCTGCTGTTGTAACTCTTGATTTGGAGGATCAACGTTCTGTTGTAGAGGAAAAACTGTTGAGGTTGTAATCGCTGTTGAGTTTGTAGCTGCGGTATATAATGATACCTTGAAGGTTGTATCTGTTCTTGTGTATATTGCTGATGCTTTAAAAGTTGAGGCTGCATATGATGATGTCGTTGTCGTTGTTCTTGCGGTTGGGTTTGCTTCTGATGCTGATGCTGATGCTGATGCTGATGCTGATGCTGATGCTGATGCTGATGCTGATGCTGATGCTGATGCGTAGTTGTGGTAATATTTGCTGGGGTAATGTATTATATTTCATTTTCTCATATTCGTTATATGGTGAGACAACTACCTTCTTCATTATTGGGCTATCCACTTAGGTATCAAAGGAGCAATGACTGGAAATAGTAAAGGTAGGAATACTCCACTTTATTTCTGTAGTAATTTCTTTTTATTTTTCAGTTTTTTTTTATAATTACGGGAGAGGTTTTAGTGAAGTTTTCAGTACTGGAGCAGTTTGTAAACTCCTGAGGTCTGGTTTAAAAGGAATATTCCCTTTTTAAAAAATTTAGACAGACTTCACATACACATTGGATAAATTTCTCATCTTCACAGATTAATTTACGCTAGCATGCAAGGCTTCAGATTTTGAATTTTTTATTTATAAGAGGTAAAATACTTTTACAAGTTCAGTATCATTATCGGGTGTATTCAGTTCTATTTCGTTTACCATAAAATATTTGTAAAGGAGCCCGCTCTTGAACGTATTTTTAGGATAAGGCTCACATATTAAATAACCATGTGGTGAGCATGCGACTTCTTTATATACTTTCAAGAGCTCTTTTCTTTGCATAGGAAACATCTGAGTAGCTAGCACATTTATGTCTTCTTTGACCAAACATTAACAGCTAATGTGTGTTTAAAGATACATCTCTCATATACCGATTCTGGCGAAAAATGTTCTGTGCTAGAAAAAATACTGAAATATTTAAATGATAAAAATATAAATACAATAGGTTTGACATTAAAAAACCCACCCAAAAAAACAAAAATGCCCACATAATTAAACCAAAAAAAAACATAGTTTTTTTTTTTTTTTTAAATTTAATCTATTATTTTCAGCAATTTGATAGATATTTTTAAAAATTACTAATATGCAATAACAACAATTATATTATGTTTCATTATTAGTGAACCTAGTTGCATTTCATTCAAGATTTTCACTGATATACCTTTCAAATATTTGAAATAAGTGAGAATGAAAAAAAAAATAAGTTTTTAAAATTTAATACAAAAGTACAAATGAATGTATCTTTAAAATTTTATAACTGAAGGAAAGATTAATGAGTAGATCTCCATTTATTAAAATTACTAAGTAAACTTTTCAGTAAATAAAAAAAGTAAAAAAATTTTCCTCTTTGGTTATAAATTTAATAGAATATATTTTGAATTTCCATTATTTTATAAATTTATATAGTATGCAATAAAGTATAAATGTAATTTTAACACTGGATTGATTGAAGTCAGTGAAAGAATCGCATTTTCCAATTTTATTTCTTATTAGTAATTATCTGTCTTAGATATTTATATATCCTTACAAATTTCAAACTTTTTCTGACCCAAGTCTATTTCGAACTTTTGACCAAACAAGACCAAAACAAAGAGTAAATTCTTGCCGATTGAAATCCAGGAACTGGCAGGGCCATATAACGTAAGGATGCCAAAAAGTGGCAGAAATACAGAAAAATTCATAAAAATACAGAAATATACACAGCAGGTCTAATACAAATACAGAAATATATACAGCAAGCTTAATACAAATTTTCTCACGTGCACTAATATATTGTTTGCAAACTTGTAGACGGGATGCCCGATAGTCAAATAACTATCGATGTATCTATAATCAATATTTTTTTTTATAAATAATATCGAAAGTAGTTCGATAATTAATCGAGCAGAATAAGTACCGATAATCACGCAGAAAATCTATCGATATATATTATATATATATATACTATATATATATAAATATATATATATATATAATATATATTATATATATATATAGTATATTATATATAATATATATATAATATATATATATAATATACATTAAAAATCTCTGAATTTTCTACAGTGTGCCCTACTCATTTTTTTTTAAAAATAAAGTGACTATTTTTTTTCAAATCTCCCAATTTTATCCGGGTTTGACCATAAAAACCCAGACCTGGTGAGTGTGGTGGGGCACAGCTCCTTGAGGAGGTACCAGTGCCAAGCTTGCCTAATTTTATGGTAACAACTACTGAACTATTGTAGCTAACTTACTAGCTTCCCAGAGCCTCAGATTATGATGATGACAATGTTCGAAGTTTATATAATATAAATTTAAATATATATTACTTAATTACTTTACTTAATATAGTCCTGCTATGTCATTACTATCAATAACCTGTAACAATAGCAATACCATTTACCTTTATAATTTTCACCAATGAGGCAATGATATTCATTCAGCAGTGGGAATTGGCCAATGTCTGTTACCAGAATATATGTTTAATTTGTAAATTTTATACCCATTTATTAATTAATTTGTCAAATAATACTGAAATGGCATTACAAAAGACAGATTCAATTATTGAATCATTTTATTTTTTTCTCAAAAATAGAAATCTTAAAAAGCCTACTAAAACCCAATAAAACCCCAAAAAAAAGCTCAATAAAACCACCCCCAAAAACAAAAACCCAATGGGCTGGGTGTTTTTGGTTCAACCCCGGGTTTTTTCCAACCCTGATATACAGTGAACGTTTCATCTAAATCTTCATTCATTTTATGCATCAAATCATCTAACACAATAATTTATGTCTGTGTGCACTTTCCATCAACTTCATGTCATATGTTCCTTGATGAAATTGAAATACATCTTTATATACATTAAACTTTTCTTGATAAATATTATAACACCGTGCTATTTTCCAGGCCTTTGCTAGAAAATCTCCACCTCTTTTAAAATATTTAATAACAGAGGGGTTTTGCCACATCTTGTAGGTCCTGTCACAAGAAATGTAGCTGGACAAAGGAACATAAATTTACACACATCCATGTTCATGAAGTGTCTGAACATGAATGTACTTTCATTATTATATATATATATATATATATATATATATATATATATATATAGAAAAAAATAATATAAAAATATATATATTAAAACATTATATATATTATATAAATATATATATTATATATATATACTATATAATATAATAGTATATATATTATATATAATAATATATATATATAATATATATATATATATTATAATATAATACTATATATATTATATATATATAATATAATATATATATATATATATATTATATATATATATATTATATATATATAAGGAAAAAATAATACTCCCCCATCATCTTCCGATGAAGACCGTCTTTATGTCTCGACACTCAGTGAGTGTTTGATATTTTAATAAAAAATTAGTTTAAAACCATCAAATGTTATTAATAAGTTTATGCAATTTTATGAATTGGAGGTACCAATTTGGG
>JABUQX010036659.1:0-2500 GCA_015478945.1 Trachelipus rathkii
AGGAAGAATGAGAATAAGATTATATTATATACTAGATACAGTAATTAATACATACTATTAAATATCTATATACTATAATATATATATAATATAATTACTATATATATAATACTATAATATATAATACCAAATATAATATATATCATATATCTACTACCATATATATATATACTATAATATATACCCTATACCGATCATCAGAGGTATATAAATAAATATATAATTACATCTGAAGAACCTCATTTAAACTCAATACGTTTAGACATCTTTTATTAATTTATTTATCTTGCTAAAATAATAATCAATAATAATCAATAATAATAATTCAATAAATAATAAAATAAGTAAATACTGTAAATAGAGAATCCACTACATACATCAAATAATAATAATCAATCATAATAATAATAATCCATCAATATCATCAATCAAATAATCACTCTGGTTTACAGTAAGCTCTCCTATCATAAACGCGGTGAATCACTACACATATTATTTTTAATAAGACGTCTTCACTGAAAGAAAATTAAATAATTTCAAGAATCCTGAAATTTGTCTGAAATATATTAGGCATTTGAAAGAAAATAGTTTAGTTTTAAACATAAATAATGTTTTAAAAGCGTTCTAATAATATATATATAATATATAATATATATATATATTATTATATATATATATAGTATAAGATAATATATAATATAATAATATAATATATATATATATATATAATATATATATATATTATATAATATATATATAAATACTATATATATATATATATAGTATATAATAATATATATATATATTATATATATATATTTACACACTCGTATATATACTGAAAATAAAGAAATCCAAAATGTTAAATTATATGAAATTCCATTATTCTGTTGCAAATCTATTCAAATTTTACTAATTAAACATTAAAATGTATATACACAAAAGGGCAAAATGTTTACACACGCACAGAAATACACAAACTCAAAACGGGAAGCTTCAAGTCCAAAAGAGCGTAGAAAATGTATTAAAATTTTTTCCATTCCGTTGAAATTTACGTATGTTAATGAAGGTATTGTACCTTTTATTAAAAGTGACTCCGCGACTTATAAAATGAAAATAGAGGCTTTTAGTACGCAATATCAAAATTAAAATTAAGTTTTAATTTTTATGTATTTAATCATTTTTTTATTATATATTCTCATTCACTTTCAAAATGATTTTTGTATTCTTTAAACACACTTTGTTTTTTTATCGATCTTTCACCATTTCATTCAGGACTTCAGAAGCATTCCATTGGGCAAGAAGCCCGAAGATAAGAACTTCTTCAAGAGATACTTTTGATTGTCCATTTGATATGACTATTATTAGGATCTGTGTCGCAAATTATTAATTTATTCGCGAATTGTGTTAGCCTTTTCCTGTGCTATTCGTCCTGTGAGAGGATTATTTTAACTAATGTAAAAAGCACTAGAAAAAATATGTGAACGCAGTGAAATCCGTCGTAAAATTTGCATTTGTATTTGGTTTATTAATTTTTTTTTTCAATTTTAGCTAAAGTAATGACTATTTTGTGAACAAAATTAGAGCAGTCTGTTGGTTAATTAGTTGCCTGAAAATCTTATCACATTGCATATACTATTAATAATTTTGGGTATATATATTATAATATATTATATACATTTGCATAATATATTATATATAATATATATATATATTTAATATATATATATATATATAGTATAAGATATATATATAATAATAATATATATTAATATATATATATATAATATATTATATAATATATATAAATACAGTTAAAATCCTCCTTACTGGTCCATTTGCAAACAGTTTTATAACATCCTTAACTTCCAACTTCCTCACATTCCCTTTGCAAAAGGATTTGCCGCTTGCCTTAACGTTGAAGGCTAATACACCTATAGTATTTCTGCTCCCCATTTGCCTGATCCCTGACTCTTCTTCTCTCTCTCTCTACAATCTCGTCTCTCTCTCTCTCTCTCTCTCTCTCTCTCTCATCCATCTCTACATCTCCTCTCTCTCCAAATCTTAGCCACCGTCGCTGTCTTGTTAAAGGATCAATCCTGTCTCATCCGCAGTTAACGGTGGATTTACTCCAGTGTTTACTGACGGCTCTGAAACAGGGTACAGTTTTTGGGTGTGTTCCTGCTGTCTTTTCCTGACCGGCAACCCTTCCCATAGAACCTCCTCCCTCATACCTCAATTTTTACGGCAGATTTAATGCGATTATATAATAATTGCCCTTTCTCGAAATTCTATTTCATAGAACCAAGAATCACTCACTTATAATCAATTATATTAGAAATTTTCAGCATTCAAGACGCCCTCAAGGTGCCTTAAAGTTCACTGTGTCTAAATAAACGCCATGAGATCATAGATAAATTTATTTGGTTGTTCCCTCTCGTAACAAAAACAATCATACATATGTTTGGACTCGCCCTCCTCACGATCATGGGTAATTGAC
>JABUQX010036659.1:5000-7500 GCA_015478945.1 Trachelipus rathkii
AATTATACGTCCTTTATCAAGAACGAGTTCCAATATCGATAATATAATTAACCCTTCCTTATGAAGAAAATAATCAGCAGAACCTGTTAATCCTCATGGAAATTGTGATTTCCGTTTATCGGAACGGGGGCGTGTGCACACACACATATACACCCACCCACATACACAAAACACACATACACACACCACACACACACACTATATATATATTATATATATAATACTATATATCATATAAATAACATAAAATTAATCTTTCTTATTTATATTAATATATGAATACTATATATATAATACTGTTTTTGTTATGGGGTCTTTTGGTAAATGCCATGGAACTGGGCTTGGGGAAATCATGTATGCTTTTAACGTTTGGAATTAAGTATTTGTGATCTTTTAAAATAGAATTTAAAGATGTGTTGAATTGATTTTGTGATGTTTTGGTTGGGTCTTTATTGAGTGAAATATATACATTGTTGTCATTTAATATATCGCAAGATTTTTTTATGTACGTATCTCTATCTAATATAACTATTTGATTCCCTTTATCAGACCGAGTTATTATTATATTATGCTTGTTTTTTAGGTTATTTAAAGCATTGTGAAAATTTGTGGGGAGGAATTGTATTTCACTCAATAAGAAACAAAAGACAAAAAATCAATACAACACATCTTTAAATTCTATTTTAAAAGATCACAAATACTTAATTCCAAACGTAAAAGCATACATGAATATCCCCAGCCACAGTTCTATGGCATACACAAACACACGTAAAAACAACATCCCCTTCGTCAATCATTTCTATAAATAAGTTTACTTATAAATTGTCGAGCATGAATAGCCAAACATAAAACCTCTTGTAAGCAATATCCACTCACATTTAAAAACCTCCAGAGAATTCATAACAACACGGTACAAAAACACAAAAACCACCAACACACACAAATTCATTAAGTTTTGACGCATTTCATTTATTAACTTCAGTACTGTTCCCCATAACTATAAATTTTATTAAGAAACGATTCATTACAATAAAAACAAATGGATCTTCACTTATTTCCTTTTTCATATAAATTAAGCAACTCATTCAATCTTGTCTTTGAACATAAATATTTTAATTTTAATGGTAATATTATATGACAAACTCAAGGGTTGAGTATGGGCACTTCCCCCATTACTCCCATACTAACAGAAGCAACAATATAAGTATCTGGAGCTAGTGGAATTTTTATTACATTTTAACCAACACCATTACTCACAATAGCTTATAGGATTAGATATGTAGATAGAGAAATTATTAAGCCGCCCTCCACAACACAAACCCCACAGACGTTCTCTCTTCTGCATTAACTCTTCTTTCACCCTAAAAACGTTCAATATACTATAAGAGCTGCCGGTCAGAGTAAACACTATTCCTTTTTAAGAAACTTTGGTTGTTGGAACAATCCCTAGAGTTCTTATTACCCTATATAAGAAAAACCACTTTTTCTCCAACTACATTTCCATTGGTTATCACCAATCACTTCCAATAAACCAAGACAAACCCATATTTGCATGTTTTTATTCCTTACGGGCTCTTCGGTATTTGTATCACCTCCTCTATTAAAACAAGAAACTATTATATATACAACCCATTTAATCTTTACATTAATCTCTGGAAATATCTTCATCACACAAGCAAAAAAAAGGTCAAAATAAAGATACTTAATAGCATTGAGTCTCCAAAAAGTTTAACATCTACATTTATTACCAGTTCCTATGAACTTACACACAGTTAAAAAAAAAATATTACCAAACAACAAGTACCCTAACCCCAATCCAAAACAAGTAATCATTTTAAGAATATGCTCAGAACACCACAATATACAAGAATCTCACTCTCAACTCAAAACTTGCATTATACCACATCCCTGCAATAAAATCTGCAATAGTACATCATATTAGGCGAAACACTAGATATTCCAAAGCGAAAAATATCAGCATAGACACAATAGACTTTCGCGAACGTAAACAGCCTAAAACTAGACACTAACATGGTCATAGAAGAACCGAACTAAAAACACAATTATTAATACCAGAACAAACGATAAGGAAAATTATCCGAGAAACACACCGCTCATACTCATAACAACGAAAGAGTTTGGATCCTATTTGTATTTATAACAAAGTAGGAAAAGCAATAAAATAAACAACCTGGGGAGGTGAAAATAGATTTTATCTCAGAATAGGTACAAAAAACTTCCAAAATATTTTCAAACAATACTACTAAAAGACAAATAGAAACAATTTAAACTGACACAAATTCAACAATGAAAGATGAAAAGAAGAATTTTTAGTGCTTTTGCCCAGAAGAGGTCCCCGCGTGCCTGGACGAAAGCTCGCATTAATGTAAGTATAATTTTTTAAAGTTTTAAAATATTACGAACTACTAAATAATGGTTTTTATTGTGGCAATAATAAAGACTATTTGTGTTAAACATTTTATAAAATAATAATGAAAAA
>JABUQX010036659.1:15000-17500 GCA_015478945.1 Trachelipus rathkii
TCAGCAGTCTTCCGATTCATATTATTATTTAATTTACTTTTTTGACATTCTGGTGAATGAACTTTTGACAACATCTTAAAAGTACCTCCATGTTTTACCTGATTTTGATTGGATGTTCCATCTACACAATTATTGTGTGAGCTGGCCTCTATCTTTTCATAATGCTCCTTTCTTATATATACTTTCTTCACCTATATTGTTACTCTTATATCTAGCATGTATGAAGCATGGTTCTCTTATTTGACTTCTCAATGCACGTTTTATTTTTTTCTGAACTTTCATTTTCTATATGTATTTTTCTAGCATGTTCTATTGTTTCTAATAATTCTTTAATCATGTCATCAGTATCTCTCTTTTCACTCATTATTATGTTATCACAATCTATTATGTTTGGTATTCCTATGTTTCTTCCAAAAACAAGTTGGTTAGGAGCATATCCCAAATAATTTGTTAATCCATTCTTAGCAAAAACTGCCCATGCCATGCTATTCTTTTTATCATGTCCTTCTTGTTTTAACTTGTATAATGATTCCTTAAGTAACCCTACTACTTTTTCACATAAACCATTACTCCATGGGCTTTCTGCCGCTAGTAACTCGATAATTTGATATTCAAATTTGTGTCTAAAAAGTTGTGTATCTTCGTATTCTTCTTGAAATGTCTTCTTCCATGCATCAGATTACTCATAACATAACTCATTAGGACTTCAAACTCTATATCTAATCATTTTTCGATTAACCCTTTTCTCATAATGTTCCTTTCCAACTGGTTTGTCCATTTTTTCTAACCATACTGCTGTGTATATCTTGTTGCATGCGTTGCCTATTATTTACTTAAAATTTATACTTTCAAATTCACCTCACCATTCATAATGATGAGTGTGGTTCATTTAAACTTTATATTGCTAATGGTGTCTAACATCACTACCACATGGGTCGGTGGGTTTATCTTATATTTTGTACATATCTTCGCACTCCATATATACACTCACAATATTCTCCAATTCTCTTAGTTGTAGAGTCTGATATTCCAAAAATCTTCTTCTTTTATTTGTTTTTGCTATCATTTTCTTATTGTTTTAAATAATTTTTCTATTCACAATGAGGCAAATTGAGTCTATGTAGCTTTTTAATTTTCTTTTTCTATCTTTTTCTTTTATCCAATTGTCTTTAAATTGACTAATCCAACATGTTTTCTTTTGTTTCTATTCTCACATAGTATGTGCCATTCAGGCCATATGGTACCTCCTTCACGATTATCAAATGCTCTGTTACTTTCTGATAGATTAAGCATCACAAATATCAAACAGTTCCATCTTCAACGGTTAATTTTTATTTCATTCTTTTCATGCTGAGTTACCTCTAATATAAAGGACTCTGAATCACCCTCATACATTTATATCAACAACTCCTTCCTTTAATTATACAAGGCAATAGATATTTCTTTTAATATTTTTATATTTTAGTAGTTCCAAATACAAAACAACCATTTTCTTAAATTTTGGGTTCGTCCACATCATCTACGTGTTGAGAGTAATATTGTAATTCTTCATTCAGTTAATCCACTAGAGCTTCCAACTTTTGTCTAATCCTAATTCTCCAATTTACTGTTTTCTAAAACTTCCTGTATTCTATAATAGCCAATTTACATTCTCGCAGAGTATTTAATTTCATTTTTTAGAGTCGCTGATTACCATGCATTCATTCGTTTATATAGAAAAATGTATCTTTAGTTCTTCTAAATCTCCCTCTTAATTCATTATTCTCTCTTTTTCTCTTTTATCTTATTAATAATAGAGGTCTAATTTTTTTCTACACTATAGTTTTTCAATTATTCCTTCCTATAAAATAATATAAGACCTTTATTTATTTATTTACTCTTCTATTTGGCTTCATTTTCTTTACAATTTTTCATTATATGTCCTTCTTTTTTACATTTCCAACACACATTATTATATTCTTCATTCCAATAGCAATCTTCTGTTTTATGATTATTACGTTTACAAATACCACATTTATTAAAATTAAATGTTCTTTCTCTCCAATAACATTCATCAGTGTTATGATTATTGTATTTACATATTGTACAAAATTTATTATTATTATACCAATTTTCATTTTTAGTGCCTTCTTTTTCTACAATTTCACATACTGATTCCATCATATTTACAATTGATTCTTTAGTTGTTAGGAAAATATTTGTTTTAATTCCTTCAATCTTATTTATAATTAACTTTCTTTCCATGTCCTTCATATTAGAGTTACTTATCAATTGGTATGAATGTACCTTATCACTTATTTTAATGTCATCCAGTTTTTCACAATCTCTTTTTGCTTTATCATACCTTGCTACATATTCTCTGAAAGATTCTCCTTTTCTTTGTTGCATATTCAATAGTGTTTGTACTTTAATATAACTTTCTTGTTCTTTATTTCTACTATATCTTTCTTTTAATGTACTTATAATTATTTCTACTCCATTTTCTGTCCATATTTCTTTT
>JABUQX010036660.1:0-19107 GCA_015478945.1 Trachelipus rathkii
CCTCGAACGATCTCTTTTAATCACTTCGTTTTTATTTTTAATTAAAAGAATTAAAAATAAAAATTTACTTGTTCTTAATGCCCATTTCGGATAAAAAATAATTAATATATTTTTTAAATTTTCAAATTATCTAGGATAATTTTATGAAAGAAATAACATTAGATGGGTTTTAGTTAACCCAATTAAAAGTTCAAAGAACCAGCTGTAGTGGTTACTATATGGTTAACATAACTCAATATATATTTAATTCATTTATAATGATTGTCTTAAAAATTAGGGCAATAATTATGAATAATAACATATTATATTAGTTATATTAATTAGATTATATATATATATATATTATTCTATATATTATATATATAATTAATATTATATATATAAATCAATATATTATATATATATATATATCATATTATTAATATATTATATATATAGTATTATATATTATTAAATTAATATAATATATATATATATATTATACTATATATATTTATATAATTATGATGAGGAGAGGAGAGAGTTAAGAAGAGAGAGAAGATTAGAGGGGGAGAGGAGTCAAACGAGTAGTAAATAAAGGTTGCTTAGGATAGTACGCCTTGATATATATATTATTTATATTATATATATTTTTATATATATATTTATATATATAATTATATATTATATTATTATTAATTATAGATATAATATTAATAATATATTAGTTAATATATACTTTAATCAAAAATAAAGAGATTGTTAAGAAATATATTTTACATCATCTTATATTCATTTATATATTATAATTAATATCTATATATATATTGATATAGTATATATGTAATTAATATTAATATATAGTAATATTAATATTATATATATGTATTATGAAAATTATATATATATATATTATATTATTCTATATTATTATTATATATTAATTATATTATTATATTATATAGTATATATATAGTATTAATTATATATATATATAATATATATATTTAATCTATTATATATAATTATATAATTAAAAATATATATATATATATATAATATATATATATTATATAGTATATTATATATATAATATATTAAGTATATTAATATTATATATATTATATATATATATAATATATTTATATATATATATATAATTAATATATATGTTTTAAAAATTTTGTTATGTTTTCATTTTTCTATATATATTAAAGCATACACAGACGCACTAGAATATATACGTTTATATATAATTATATATTATATAGTTACGTTGTAAGTAGAATAATAATATATATATGATTATATCACACAAACCATCAACACTACATCCACACACACATACTATATATATATATATATATATACTCACAGCAATTGACATTGTATATCATAGTTATGTACTTAGTATATATATATATTATTGACACACACTCAATACGACACTCATCATCACATCTATACACAGCAGACATCAATACTATCAAACATACCTATACACACACACACTACATAGATATATCACATATATATAATATATATATAATATATATATATATATAGTATATATATATTATATTATAGTATATATATTAAGTATATATTATATATATATATATATATATATAATATATTATAATATATAATTATATATGATATTATATATATATTTATTATATTATATATAATATAAATTTAATATAATAATATATATATATATATATATATACTATATTATTATAATTTATATATAATATATATATATATTATATTAAGGACCTAAATGCTACGTATCATATATATATATAGCTGGTTTGTATTTATGTTTTATGATTAAAATTTATATTAATAATAATAAAGTAAAGTTAAATTACCTAGTATAAATTCGTCACTTCTCACAATTCATTCCGCCAATTATACGATATTTGTCAAATCATTATTACACTAATAAATAATTATCTTTTGTTCAATTTATTCCAATCAACTTCTTTAGAGATGGATTCCTTTGCTCGCTATTTCAATGAAAATCTCAGTGATAGAGACTCACTTAGAAAATAATACATATATATTAATATATTATATTAATATTATATTTATATATATATATATGATATAATATATTATAAATTATTATTATAATATATAATATTAATTTATATTTAATATATATAATAATATATATATATTTAATTATTATTAATATAATATATAATTAAGATTTTATAATTATATATATATTATATATATAAATTACTATATATATTAATAAATATATATAGTTTAATATATATTATAATAAATTATTAATTAATATATTTAATTATAATAATATATATAATATTATTAATATATATATATATATAATATATATATTTATATATAATATTATATATATATATTATTATTATATATTTAATAATATATATATTATATATATATAAAATTATATATAATATATATTAATATATATATATATAATATATATATTATATTATATATTATATATAATATATATATAATAATTCATATATATATATATATATATTCAAATATATTATTATATTTATATTATATCTATAATATATTATATTATTATATAATAATATATATATATATATACGTATATATGGGGTTATATATATTATATATATAGTATATATAATATTTATATAAGTTATATATATATATATATGTAAGTTAATATAATAAATATATATATAGTATATATTAGTGATGTGACGATTAATTAAAACTGAATTATACTAAATATTATATTATAATATATATTATATATATATTATATAATATTATATTCAAGGATGGGGAGTCGGAGTCGGGCAGTCGGGATCGGTTATGAGTATCGGGTGAAGTTATCGAGTAGCCGTGTTTTCAAGGTATTAGTAAGGAGTCTGAAGTCGAGTCTGGGATTATATACGATTTTCCAAAAAGTTGGGTAGTCGGAGTCGGGAGTCGAGAAAATATAACACGACTACCTTATCGAACTCCAAAATAGCAATTTTGGTAATTAACTTTTCAAGAGCTTATAACAAATATTCGTTAAGTGAGGTGTGAACTTTTTATTAAATAAAAAAATGTAACATTTTTTTTATTATTGACATTTGTTGTTATTGTGAGACTATATTTTAAAATATAAGTTCTCTAATTTTTTACTCATTTGTGATTATATAAATATAAAATGTTGAATTGTTCAAATTGAGATATTTTGCAATAATACGGTAAAGAACTACTTATGTATCGCACATGAACGACGTTCCTATATTAATATATATAGTATATATTATATTATATTATATATATTACAGCGAGCGATGCCCTATTATTAATATATATCCGTATATAAACAGTATAAATTTAAGTCAGTAGATATTAGAACATAACTGATTTTAAAACATAGAGTTACATACACCTAAGATTATATTATAAATTAGTATGATGCAATAAAGTTCTAAAAGAAATTTATCGGTATAGATTTCCTATACAGTTTTGTACATACACTGTGCTGGCGCATCTTACTGTTGTGAGTTGTGTCTAATACGTTATACAATATATTTAAATGATCCGTACTTAAATCTTTTATTGTGTTCCTAATTCATATTATAATTTATATATTAAGTTATATTATTTATAAGTTATTTTTGGTATTGATTGTAAGACACAAACGCGAGAAATGATATATTCTATTTCATTATTACCTACATACTAACCATGTTAAAGTGGTGGTATATATAGAAGAATAATTTAAAATATTAAATATATAATTAATCAGTATTTATGTATAATAAAATATTAAGAATATAATATCTAATGCAGATTTGATATATAACGCAAATAATTTAATTTTATCTTACGTTTATTATGTCTAGGTTGGAGTTTTATTTTGGGTAGTTAATTTTTAGTTAGAGCATAATTGAAGCCTTGATTTACTTTTTGATATTATTCAGCAAGTGTTTAAACTCATATATATATATATTATAATTATATAGTGGTTTAATATATTATAATATATATTAATTATATATATAGTATTATATATATATTAATAGTATATATATTATATATAATTATTATTTATATTATATATATATTAATTATATTATTAGTAATATTAGTATATATGATATATTAATTATTATAATAATATATATATGATATATATATATAATAATATTATATATATATATATTATAATATATTAATATATATATATATTTATTATATATCATATATATATATATATATAAAGAGTATAATAAATTTTAATCTTAAAAAAATTATCAGTGTGCTAAGACTCCTAGCAACTTTTTGGCTTAGCTCTGTGTTTCAATATATCTTATTTCATCTCTATTATCTCTCTTATCTTTATCTTACTCTCTTCTCTATCTATATTAATTAATTATATATATATAATATTAATAATAATATATTATATATAATTAATATATATATAATATATATATATTAATATATATATTATAATTTAATATTATGATATATATATATATAATATATATATCATAATATAATATTTATATATAATATATATAATATTATTATAGAATATATATATATATTATATATATATTATTTATATATTTATATATATATATATACTTATTTAATATATAATATTATATATATATATATATTATATAGATATATATATATATATTATATATTAATATAAGTATATTAAATATAGTATATATATAGTAGTAAAAGAGTTAGCTATAACGTCACCACGTCCACACGGAACGGGAGCTCGTATCAAAAAAAAATTTTTCACATGATAGCGCATCTATGATTAAATAATAGTAGATATTTGTTTTTAGGTCGATTTATTAAATTGTTTTTTTCCTGACCTGACGCATTATAATTTTTATATATAACCTAAACCTCAACTTAATGATATTTCGCCCCTATATCAGGTAAAAAAAAAAAAAAAATATAAAAATAATCATTTCGTACCTTCATGAGAACAACATTACTATATTATAAATTAGTATCATTAGATGCTACCTGTAAAAAATATGTTTTTATTATGATGTACCGATGACTCCTCTATTAACGTGTAGTCGTTAAGTAACTTTGTCCATATATATTATATATTTAATATTATAGTTATATATATTATAATATTATTAATATTATATATTAATTAGTATATTATATATATTTTAATTAATTATATTATATATATATTATAGGATATTATATATTAATATATATATATATAGTTAATATAATATTAATTATTATATTATAAATATATATATTAAGTATAAAATATATTATATATAATATATTAATATATAATTAATATATATATATATATATATTATATTTAATTTATTATTTATACATGAGATATAACATTAAGATATTAATACATCTGTTATAATGTTGATATATTATTATAATAATTATATATATATATAATATAATAATATATATAATATATATTATCTATTATATATATATTATAATATAATATATATATTATATAGTATATTATATATGCTATATTAATTATATATAATATATATATATATATATTATTATAATAGTTATTATTATTATATAATATATATTATATATATATATATTTAAGTATATATATTATATATTATTATCATATATATATGGTGAAAAACTCAATTTTAATAATAACCTAAACAAATATATCTAATGTCAAATATCGTTATATATTCAAAATAAACTAAACTAACTACCGGGAAATAGTAGAGGAAATACTAATTCTAGCTGGATATGCTGGTTCAATTTTATATAGTGCGGTAAAAAATTGTAAAAAAAATATAAAAGTGTGTCTGAAAAAATTACAACTTAATTAATTCTATAAGCTACAGGTAAATAAAGGAATACATTTTTTGAATTAATCATTTACTGGTTAAAATTTTAAGTATGATTTAGATATAATAGCTGTAGAAAAAAATTAAATATAAAATAAAATAATAATAATATATTGTTTAAATTAATATTAATATATTATATGTAAATAATGTAATTTTATGATAATTAGAAGCCTATTTTTTAGTATATAAGACCGCTATTTATTATATTGGTTACTATTATATACTATCTGTTAATCAAATAAATGGGACTTTCTATTAAAGTATGGCTTTTTTATTTTTATAGACTAATTAATGAGAACCACAAGAGGGTATATTTAATATAATATATATATATAACACGCTAATACCCGATGGCAGGAGTCGGGTTTTTTCGGGCCTTCCGGGGAAACTACGGGGTTAAGAACACTTAACTATATCCTCATATATAACTAGTATATTATCCGGGAAGGGTCTTCCTCGGGATAACCTATTACACACGTATCTTATGGTAATTATTATATGGGTGTCTGCGGGGGTATTCCTGTTATATACTATTACCGCCCCTCTCCCTACGGGGGTAAATGCGAAAATCACGTCCTACTATACCTCATTACTATTAGGTTTCATCACTACGTCGCAGGCTTCAGTAGCCCCAATACATTGCCTATATTAGTGTAATACTTTACAAATAATATAATATATATGGGTATTATATATTAATATATATATTTATATATATAATATATATTATATATATATAATATATATATATATATTTAATAATATGTTTAATATATATATATATATATATATTAATATATATATATATATATTAATTATATATATATAATATATATATATATATATATATATCATATACTGAAATATTAATAATATATATATTATATAATATATAGTATATAGTATAATTAATATAAATATATTATTAATAATATATAAATATTATATTATATATATATATAATATATATTAATATAAAATATCTAATACCTAAAATAAAAAATATGCCATATTATTATATTTTATTTTAATATTTATTTTTATACATTTTTACATAACTAATAATATTTGTGGATTTTATATTAAACTGTATTTTACATATTATATATATATAATATATATATAATATATTAATATTATATATTATATATATATATATATATAATATATATATGGATAATTATATATATAGATTTTATAATATATTAATATATATATTATATATAATATGGGGTATATATTAATCTATATATTATATATATAATAATATTTATATATATATAATATAATAAATATATTATATATAAATATATATATATATATAATAATATATATATATAATATATATTAATATTATATATATTATTATATATTATATATATATATATTAATTTATATATTAATATTAAATTATTACTTTCGTAATTCGGATTTTGTTTTAGCAATATGTTAAGCATAAATAATTAACGGTTATGGAATCAAATTATTGAGGAATATAAATTCATTTGTATTTACTATTAATATATAATATTATTAAGCGCCTTTTTATCTTAAATAAAGTTACGTTACTGTAAAGGTTATCTACACATTTAGTAGGTATAAGATAGATATTTTTTAGAATAATAAAAGGTTGGCAATTGAGGATTATGATTTTGATGAATATTGTAGGTGTTTATAATGTTTACAGTAGTAGATGTTGCAGTCTGTTAAAATTAGTTGTTGGATTCTACGTTGTAATAACGTTTTTGACATTTATTCATGTTTTAATTTGAAATTTTATTGACAGCTTAGGTTATAACATTTTCTAGGTTCTTCAATATATAATTTTTTGTTGTATTTTTTTTACATTCATAATTGGGGCTAATAATTATTATAAGGTTGTATGCTATGTGTATATATTAACCTGAATATATAATATATATATAATATATTAAACCTAAAATTACAGGAGAGCTGAAAGATATTGAATAATTATACTTTAAAGAGATATAATTGTTGATTAAGTATTATTTCAGATATGATACAATATTTACCAGTTTAATATTGAATCAACGACCAATTTAATCAAATAAATAATAATTCATTAATAGTACATCATGCGAATCATTAAATATAATTTAACTATCCATATTACAAATATATTTACTAATCAGGAATATTTTAAGTATAAGTTTTATTGTTTGAAATTATAAATTTCCAGTCTCTTAAGTATTGAATACACAAACTTTTAGATAATAAGTTATTTTCCTGAGAGACTTTATCCGCTTTTTAGAAAGAACGATATAAATGTGTCACTAAGAATGTTCGATATTGCTATTAGGTACTTTTTAAAATTTTATATGGATAAAACTATGGAAATAATAGTATTAAATCTTATTTAATGAGAGGTATAAAGTTTTATACTAGATTGCCTTCGGATAGTGGAATATATAATTCACACGAATAATATTATATCTGTATTTAAAATAAAATTCTTCAAAATAAAAATGTTTTCAAGTTTTGATTAAGGGAATTATTTCAATTTCATGTAATAATAAATAATAACAACATATCAAAAATTCTGGAAACATTTGATAACTTTTTATTTTAATATATAATAATAAAATATAATATAATTAAGCACCCCAAACAAAATAAATTAAATAATAATAATATCATTAATAAATTAAATAAATAATTAAATAATAATATTAATATAATATAAATATAAAAAAATTATATATAATAAAAATAATAATGGTCATCATCATTCATAATTGAATATGTTGTTGTTTATAAATAATAAATTATTTTGAATTTATATACGTCAGCCGAGTATTAAATTATAATTAATATATAGCTAATAGTAATAATAATAAATAATTTAAATAAAGTTACATAATAATAATATATATAATTATTAAATAATTATCCAGCGCCAGAATAGGTATAACATCCACACTATAATATATCCCTTCCAAAGTTATAATAGGCTAGGATTAATCAATTCATGAAATCTATTAAAATTATTAAAATTTTAATATTTAGATTATTTATACTAACTAAAGCAAATAATAATTAATATTTAGATAATTATTAAATATATTATTAAATAAAATAATATTTATATTAAATTATATATATTATTATATATTAAATAATCAACTTAATAATACATATAGAATAATTAAAGTAATCAATTCAATTGTTTAGTATATCATAGATGCAGTTGTATAATCATCAGCTACTGATTAACCTTAATCATTTTATTCATGGCATAATAGCTAAATAATGTACAGATAATGAAAGACTAATAAATAGTATTTAAATCCAATAAAATAAATAGAGTACATTATTATTGTACTAAACCAAATTCTTAAAATGATACATTATTAACATATTTATTGACTGTTATATGAAGGCGGTCGTTAATTAAAGAGGTGGTTGTTATAAGAGGATACGGTAGCAGGGCAAACGAATAGGAGAGATAAGAAGTCACCCAATTAAGTTCTATCCCCACCGATATCGAATAGAAACCCCACTCGTGTATCTGTCTACCATCTTCTTGTCTGTATATCACTCAATCTAGGCGCCTATACTCTCAAATTTGAGATTTAAGACTCATCATGTTGAACACTTTTTGTACACTTTCTATTCAGAGAGAGAGCATTAGAGAGACCTTCGTAACATGGTCAACAAAAAGACATAATAATTTCTATTCCAAATTGATGTATTCACCACTATTTCGTAAACACCCTGTATGATATATATATATAGTTCACCAACATTTTATATTAGTAATATTTTGATTTACTTCAAAGGAACAGATTATTTTTTTTCCTTTTTTAATATTAATCCGCGTAATTTTAATATGTTGTTACCTGCAAATAATAATATTGTTATTTATATATATCTTAGTATATTCTTCGTATAATTTAAGTATATATTTTAAAGTTACATGCATGTTTCTTTCGGACGGGCTGACCTATATATAGTATATATATATATTATATATATATTTATATATATATTATATATATATATATTAATTAATAATATATATATTATATATATATTATTATATATTATAATTAAACATTTGAGCTCCTCATACTTGAATAATACTTTATATTTGACCATTGTTTAGATAAAAACATGCACTAGTCTTTTTATAATATTATTTACAAGGTACTATTTTATTATTTTTTACTTTTTTATTTTTTTATAATAAAATTTGAGTAAATATTTTTATATTTTTTATATGATTTTTATGATTAATATATTTTTTGCTTTAAAACATTATTTATGAAGTCAATATAGTAATTAGATTTGTAACTATATATCAGTCCATATAATAATTAGATGTCCAATTTAAATATATAAAATTAATAAAAGCTATATAAAATATGGATAATTTAGGAACATACTAACTAAATCACAGACAATTAGATCATATTCCGGATTTTTTGAAATTATGTGTACCGATTATATATTATCTCTATTATGTTTATAAAAGTCTTTTACAGTTGTCACAAGGGTGCAATCATTGAGGCAGAATTGAATCAAAGACGCCTGGAGGACTTGCCTAATACATCGGAAGAGGAGTAGTTAGTTTGGGCATGTGACAAGAAAAAGGGCTTTCCAATATACCAGCATAAATATTTTCTAAAACACATAAATTTTAATGCTAATTACATACAATACAAAAACACTATAAACGAAATTAGGCAGAAGTAGTATAACTCACAGAACGCAGGCTTAAAGTGGGGGACAGAAGCAAGAGAAATTGGTACCTAATTTGGAAGACTAGCGTCACAAACAACAAGAGAGGAGAAATGCTAAGTTGAAAGATGCAAAGTCTTCAGCAAGAAGAAGTATGTTTGGGAGGGAAGAATAAAAAGTAGAACAGCAAACGGATCAAGCAAAGACGAATACGAGAAGAAAAAGTTCATGGAAAGGGTTGTAGAATCCAATTTTGGGATACCTATATTCAATACAAATTACAGCGAAGCTATTTGGAAGAAATAAATTAACGATACACTGCTACGTACAATCAACAGAAGGTCATCTTAATCAACTTCACAAAGCAAGTTTGATAGACTGATTAGCAGGTGAATTTACTAGCAATTACTAGAATACGAAGGCGCTTGCGTACTTAAAAGGCTCGAGTAACTATTGGAAGGAAGGCCACTACTACGCGAGGTGAGACTCACAGGCTGGCAACGCAAACTTACATTGAGACATGAGCAACTACACGCGCTGTACATCGCACGGTAGCAGCCCTACAACCTGAGTAAATATCTAATTAAGTAACAAGAAGGCTATATATCAGTCAGCGCACCAAAACTCCAATCTCACTCACAATAGATATATCTTGATACTTGATACTATTCTTAAAGATGTTGTTGATGATAATTAATAAAAGTAAACATAAAGGACGTGTCAAATAATAAATTATATGTTGTGAAATTTATTCTTTTTAATCACTGTTTTCAAAAATTTATTATGCAATTATCATCGGAATAATTAATGGATTATATTTATTTATAGTTTAATTAGTAATATTTAATTAATTTTTTTACATTTTTAGTTATTTTATTTTGAGGTTATCATGTATTTCTTGTTATAATAAATATAATAGTAGGTAATATTATATGTTAATGTTAAAATCATGTAACTATTTTTATAATCATTTAAAACTCAGTTTCAAATATTTCTTTAGTAAGCAAACACAATGAGAATCGATAATAGTATGTTGTCTTACAAAAGTGGGTAGCAACTCTCGGGTGTTGCACTTTCTATTGTCTCATTCAGATAGTGAAATGGAAACGGAGTGACAATCTGCAATAGTTAGATGCAGCCACTTTCGCATATATTATAATATAATATATATTAATTATAATATATATAATATATATATTAATTAATATATATATTATATTATATATATTACTATATTAAATATAATATAATAATTAATATTATATATATATATATATATATTAAAGTATAGTATCTTTAATTAATATATATATTAATATATATATATATATATTATATATATATATTATTATATATAATATATATATATTAATTTGTAAAGGTTAATTATACAATATTTAGATATAACTGGTACTAATGTATGGGAGGCTTCGATATGCCGTACACGTGGTGTATACTAATGGGGGTTGCGTTTTATTTCTCAATATATTCTTAATTCCTGATTTGTGTGTGAAGTGAGCGTAGAGGAAGCCCCCTGACGTATTATATACAACTACAAATAACCTAAAAGAGTCAGTACGGGGGTTCCGGGAAACCGTCTCACCACGAGGGTAGGGAATTAGTCCCTATATCACCGTAGTTTCCACCGGAAAGGCACCGAGAGATACTGCATTACCTAGAACCCTTCTATTCGGTGCGAGTACTATATGTATCATCACGTATTTTGAGGGTATATTCTTAGAAGTTAGATTTTAAAAATAATAAAGCAAAATTTAATAGGAAAAGTATCTATTTATAATTATTTTTTAATGAGAAACCTCATAATAAATGATATATAAATAGGCTCGACAATCATATTAGTAGTTGATATCCGTATTATATATAGATATGATTATATGAATACAATATTTTTCATATATTATTATTTTATTATTTAATTGGCGTAAAGTTAAAATAATTAGTTCTGAGTAATTTGTTTAAGTTTTGGAAATCTTGAAATTTTGATATTACCTACAAATATAAATGTGGAAATTGGAGTTTTTAAAGCTTTTAATACCATTACATAATGTAAAGAATTTTTATTTAATATCAATTTGATGTATATATTGTATTAAATGATTAAATTATATGTAAGATTTAATAATAACTAAAATATATATATATTATAATTACACATGTTATATATTTGTAGCAATTTTATTCTTATATTCATCATTAATATATATATATATTATTTAATATATATATAATGGGGGAACGGCTACATATGGGTGCCTTAAATTATTTATTAATATGGGATTCGCCACCTATACTTGGTTGAAGCATACTATTTGAATATACTAAGATTCTGAACTTATGGAGTAATATTAAATGGCTTATCTTCATAGATCCACATTATATCCAAATAGTAGACAAGGTACGTAGAAAATAGGACACTATTTGAGTCGCCTATGGTATATTTGACCGCATATATATATACACAACGCGCGCACGGGAGGCAAAGGGACCGTTATATGTTATATTTTTATAGATATTAGAGAGACATATTGAGAAATATAAGTTTGATGCTGGAGTCTTTAACTCTAGCATAGAGTGGTATATACTCTCACAAACTTATTATAAACGTGATGTATATGGGGTTATCTATGAGTACACGATTACACGGTATTAATTTAATAAATATTTATCTATATGTATAATAATGAAAAAAATAATCCTAATTATTAAATCAATTTTAAAAAAATTAAACGTTCAATACTATATACTCATTCCTAAATCAGATAATAATAATATATAATATTATGATATGAAAATATATCAATAATTGAACAATAATTAATTAAATGTTTAAACACATAATACTTAAAAATATATGATAGTATATTGTAAATATCTCTATAGCAATAAGTAATTATCCTAATAATCTATAATTCCGGATATATTAAATTAATAAAATTAATATATATATTAGTATAAGGATATATACATAGGCAAAGTATAAAATTGTTTAATAACACTTATATAAAAATTTATCACACTGTTAGATACTAAATACTCTAATAACACTAATCTCCGAATATGAGTTATAAATGATATAAAAATAATGCAACTCCGAAAGACCATCAATTGACACGACTAAGCAAATTAGATTACATCAAATATAAATAAAAATAAATTTTATTAAATACAATATTATATTTTTATAAATGAATATAAAGCATTTAAAATTTAATATAGTTTATATAAAGTTTGTGATGCGTTATCCATAACTATTATTATTATTCTCATTATGGTTCATAAATTATATATATTTAATATTTAATATTATCATATTTCAGAACTTTAAAAAAAATTTTAAGAGTAACTTTATATTATATATAATTAAGAATAAAATAGAACTAGAATATTTAAATTATAGATAATGTTACAATAGCAGATAGATATATCATAAAAAATTTTTATAGCCTAATATTCACTTAAATATATAACATAATAATATAATATATATAATGTCTAGTGGAATATATTTATATTTTACCTTCGTTCATTTTTAAATTTAAAATAGTTATTTATTAAATACATAAAATTATTTTCATATATATTTTTTAATTTATTATTATTTCTACACTTATACTGGTGTTTTCCTTACTGTTTCAATGGGAACATAGGTACATTCTTAACATACACTTCGTGTTTTCAATAAAAATATTAGAAATAAAATTTAAAAATAATAATTACAAAAAATTAAATTTCTAAACCATGACAAATCCAACACAAAAAAAAAGGAGTTAAGATACTGCAATGAATACATGATTAAAAAATATCAAGATTAAATCGTAGATTTTGTTCGTCGTAAATATTTTAACTCTCCATTAGAAATATCGTCTGCTCAGACTCAATGACTTATACATCAGACTACTCAGTTCTGATTAAACATATATGAGATTTGAGATACTCACTACATTTGAAAGAATGGACAAACATTAAATATTATAATATTATTCTAAATTATATAATAATATTTATTGTACATAACAGAGCTTGTCGAGCTGTATAGTGCGTATATAGAACTATCAAGCACTATACGTCACGCTAAAAATAAAGGATGCGATATATCTGTATAAAAATTGATCTACAATTAAATTATTTCAATATATGGTATATAGGTAAAATCTCCTTTTATATTATTTAAGTATAATGGTTGTCATACGTAATTACAGTAACACCTGTCTCTACTTTACTATATTTATTCAAAATTGAGTTACATAGATAATCTTTAGAGTGAGATAATGTTAATAAATAAGAAAAAAGATTTCATTATATTCAAAATGTATATGGCACATATATCACGTTCCAATATATATCAGTATGACGTTTCGGTGGGTTAGTATCCGCCTTGTAGTACGTGAACTCTCCGCGGTTAGAGAGAGTTTATGATTTACGAGGAGTTAACAGGAGTCGTTGACAGATAGCAACAAACAATATTTTAATTATTATAATAATAATAATAATAAAATTAATAATAATAATAATTTAATAGTAATAGTAGATAAAGTGGTATTATATTAATTTTGTATTATTAATTAAAATAATCAGATCCATGAATGAGATATAATCGGATGAAGTCTAGGGAAAGATTGACAGGATAATAATATATTAGGTAATTTTATAAAAATATAGAGCTATATGTGAAGTATCAAGGAAGATAACACAGCACCTAAAAGTCACCTCTAATTTTTATTTTTCACAAGCACTTTTCACCTTTATTACACTGGATTAGTCGAATCATATTTTATATATTCTTTTTTGTATTATTATTACAAATATAATTATATTATTATTATATAATTAAATATAAAAGAAATTACTTCACTATATGTGCCATATTATTATTAATATATATTATTAATATATATAAGATATTATATATTATATATGATATATATAATATATATATCTATATATATTTATATTAATATTATATATATATATATATATTAAATATATATATTATATATATATAATATATATATATATAATATAAATTATTATATAATAATAATATATATAGTATATATTTTTATTTTTTTTTTTATTTTTTTATTTTTTATTACCAATAGACTAAATACACCAAGCAATAGTAGGCTACCGTACTATCTAGCTCTACGTAGGGCAAGACCTAGTTTCATTAGGAGGGGGTGTATTAAAATGCTAACAAAACTATAATCTCAACTATAACAGCAAATTACACGCAGATAGATGATACACAGACTGCGTGGCTTTTAAGCAAGATGTAAGGGAGATTATAATAATTGAGTAGGAAACAAGAAGATGGAAGAGAATTCCACCAGAACAGAGGTGGCAGGAAAGAAGTAATGCGGTTACTTTTCAATTGACGAACTATGATCTTGAGAGATTATGTCATTGATTAGGGTACTAATACATAACAAAACATTCATATAGGGGATTAAGGGCAGCACTCGCTGGAATACACTTTTCTTCGCTAAGACTACGCGGAAAGGAATCGCAAGATGCTTAAAAGGGAGGTTAAGTGTGGCACACGTTGCACCACAGCTTGTGTATGAAAGAGCTCACATACGTGAGAGAAGCGCTTACCTCATGCCGCTACGATAAATGGAAATGTTACAAGTGAGTGGTATGTACACAAGAGATGATTAATAATGCACTACTAACATTTTACTTAGTATGACCGCCATAAGATAGAGGGTCAATGATGAACTATGATAAGAAACTAGGATAACAGTCTTATATATAGTATTTAAGTAATTATTTTTATTACCTTTGGCTCGACTCCAATCATATCCAAGAAGCCGGGTGAACCTAGAGCCACTACCCCATGATATGATAGGCAGTATATACTCTCAATACAAGGGCAGGATATTGAATAGGACTTAGTATATAAATTCGGTGATGATGACTGTGGAGAGTGGAATAAAAAAAGTTACTTACGTTAGATCTAAAGTATAGAACTACTACATAGTTTCTTATTGTAGGACCTATATAGCCTTAAGCAAAACCGATGTGAATGTGAATTAGTTATCTCAAAGACATATTTTTTTGCTTTTATGTTCGAACGCTGCTTAATGCGCTATGTTTTTTCTTTCACTATATTGCAATCAGGAGAACTGTAGCAGTACCTTGGTTAGGGTCGCAAAGGGATGGAACCGGGAGTACAAGGTTTTTGAGCACCTCAGCGCAGATGTACTCCCTCCAGAATGAGAGGCCGTGCTTGAAGATATATGGCCGGAGAGATAGTTTGTAAGTTTTCTTCATCGTTTCTTCCAACCAGAGCGCAATATGAATTTCCACAAGGTTGCAGAAAACGACCACCTTCTTCGGGCCAAAATTACTCATCATTCCTAATACATATCTATTTTTCTTGGGGGATCTTTCCTCCACCTGGGATCTCACTACTAATAGGTTCTCCAATTAGTTTATAATATTCTGGAGGGGTATATTATATATATCCTCATATCTCTACTCAACTAAAATCCTTCGCTACACTATACTCACATACCATCTCCAGCTGCGTTTCTCTCAACGGTCATTCGCAATTATTGGGTGGACCCAGCTCTTCCTCTAGTTGGAATCACTCCTAACTCTGTCCACATATACTAGCGTACTTATATCCACTTATCAATATTCATTCATACAACTCTACATTTCACCCATCCTCTATATAATTTGAGCCTTCTTGTTTCCGAGTTGTTGAAACCGTTATCAAGTCTTGATACAATATGACAAGAGTCAACCAATGTTTAAAGCAAGTTGAAAACTTAACAATAACTCAATTACGTAAATCAATTTAAACTCGAAGTAAATATTAATTGAAACTTTCTTGATTGATCTGACAGATAAATTATTTATCGAGTTATTTATGATTTACGACACATGATATCGTATTTGTTTTTGTTTTGTTTTTTATTTTTATTTTTATTTTAAAATTTATTTATAGTATATATATATATATATATATATATATATATATATATATATATATATATATATATATATAAATTTTATAGATATATATTATTATTATATACATATATATATATATATATATATATATATATATATATATATTATTATTATTATATATTTTTTTTAAATATATATATATAATTTATTTTTATAATTATAAATATATATATATATATATATATATATATTATATATATATATATATATATATATATATTTTATATATAAAATTTATGTGTATTTATATATAGTATATATATATATATATAATATAATAAAACAGAATACCCATTGAAATTAAAATTAATTTATTTATTAATTAAATTATTATTATATTTTAAAAACAATAGAAATTTAAATTATAGAGCAAATAATATAATAATATGAATTATATCAAAAATATAAATATATATATATTACATTTAAATATAATAACTATAATTATATAATTTAAATTATAGTTTATAGTTTATACAATTTAATTATTTTACTGTTTTATTATTATTATTATTATTATTATTATTAGATTTATTATTATTATTATTATATTATTATTATTATTATTATTATTATTATTATTATTATTATTTACTTGCAATAATTATAAAAGAAAAACTATGAAATATGTTTTTTATTTTACTAATTTACAAACTTATTTTCCCTTTCATCCCCTCCCCGTCTTACGCTTAGAATATATATATATATATATATATATATATATATATATATATATAAATATTATTTAAATATATATATATATATATATATATATATATATATATATATATATATATATATATATATATATATATATATATATATATATATATTTATATATATATATATATGAGATATATATAAGATATATATATATATATATATATATATATATATATATATATATATATATATATATATATATATATATATTACTAAATTTTTTTAAATATAAATATATATATCCCCCCCTATCTATATATATATATATATATATATATATATATATATATATATTCAAATTGTACTTAAAGATGTAGTAACGATGAGCTATAAAATATAAAATAAATAAAAACAAAAAACAAAAGCAAAAAAAACCATTTGGTTCGGCGGTTTGACTTCCATTAAAATTATTCAAAGTTAATTTTCAATATTATGCGTAAAAAAACCGTTAATACTTTTTAATTTAAGTTTTCTAATTCGAAGATTTAATTTTATATCCTTTTAAGCCTTTTTTTATTTTGCTTATTTATACCTTGGTGTTATTTAGAGTGTTTACTTTTATTTATTATTATCTTTACCGAATATATTTTTTCTCAGAAACGTGATTCATTCTTAAGATTATTGAAGTCAAGATTATAAAACAATAAATCATTTTTTCCTGGCATCGATTTTATACGGAAGCTGCCAGGCGTAAGATGAGTTAAATAAATGAAATATTGATATGCAATTAAAAAAAAAATATAAAACGCTTAAGCGTTTCACGATAAATGCGAACGAAAGAACACCCAATCGAACTTGTCAGCAAATG
>JABUQX010036661.1:10000-17500 GCA_015478945.1 Trachelipus rathkii
ATTATTATTATATAAATAATAATAATATATAATAACAATAACTACACCAATAATAATAAAATAATAATAATAATAAAAATAATAATAATAATAATAGATAATAATAATAATAATAATAATAAAAATAATAATAAAATAATAATAATAAATAAATATAATAATAATAATAAAATAATAATAATAATAATTAGATAAATTAAATAAAAATAAAAATATATTAATAATAATAATAATAATAATACATAATATAATAATAATCATATAATATCAATCCTCCCACATAATATAATATAATAATCAATATAATCAATCTGATAATGATCATTGATTCATGATAAATTGTAAATGATATATGATAATGATAATGATAATGATAATGATAAATTGATAAAATGAATAATACGCACTCACATAAGAATAAGAATAATAAGAATAACACGCATAGAGAATAAGAATAAGAATAAGAATAATAATAATATTATAATAATAATATAATAACTCATAATATTAATAATTACTAATATATCATAATAATAAAATGAATAAGGACCAAGACAAATAAGAACAATAATAAGGACAATAAAAAGGAAAAAAACAATAGACTAAGGACCAAATAATAAAATAAAAAATTAAACATTTAGATGAAATAATAAAAATAAAAATAAAAATACAAATACAGCAATAAAAGGAAAAAATAAGGACAAACTAACAAATAAAGAATATTTATTTATTCAAAGTTTATGAAATTAAATATAATATAAATATAAATATAACTACATAATCAACTACACTCAACCACACAATTTATTAAGTTTTCAGTATTTGCATTGCTATCCATTGTTACTTAACTTTAAATTTGATTTAAATTTACATTTAAATGTTAAATATAATTATAATAGAATATAATATAAAATAAAAATAAAAATATAAATAACATAATAAAAATAAAACATAATGAATAATAATTAATACACATAATCCTACAAAATCAATAATCAACTAATCACACTCAATAATATAATAAAATATACACTTAATAATAATCACAACACAATAATAATAATAATAACCTTAAATAATAAAATAATAAAATAATATAATATAATAAATAATAATAATAACTTATAATAATACTAATAATAATAATAATAACATATAAGCATAATAATATATACAATAATAATAATAATAATAATATAATAATAAAATCTTAAATTAATATAATATATACTAATATATAATAATAATAATAATAATAATACATAATAATAATAATTAATAACATAATAATAATATAATAACCACATCTCACCATCAAATAATATAATACTTTATAGGACTTGACATATCAGTCAGACCCTAAAACCGTCAACCGCACATCGCGACTACTCTCAAACACAGAGCGCTCGGGAGGAGTCCGGTGCGCTAACTCGATTTTATCGGCCTACGGACCTTTAACGTCTTCTACCGGCTTTTGCTACTACGACTCCTACCACCGTCCACCCGTTTCCTCGGCTTATAAGGTCGGGAGAGCCACATTTTAAAACCCGGTTTGTCCCAAGAGGGCTGGAAGGGTAGAATGGGGTTGGGAAGCGGTGCAGGCGTCAATCAGCGCGCGGTATGTGCAATTAACCGTATGTGAATAGTGGCTCATACATAGTCCTGGTAGTCGATGTACTGGCAAGTGACTTGTAGTAAGCAGCAAGCGGCTTTTCGGTGGTAGTCAACTGAGAAGCAAAGTGAGAAGGGGTGGGGGAGCAGTGGGAAAACGCCTCCGAGATCGAGGAACTAACTAGAGCCCAGGAGGCAGTCTTCCAGGGGGGTGGAACATTATCGCAGTTTCAAAATGTATAAACTAAAATTATAATGGTATTTAGGTTCAATGGACGTAAGCTCCCCACACAGTCGCCATCCATCTTCAAATTTGAGGTATTTTAATTTATAAATTATTATTACCCATGTTAATGTATTGTGAAATGAACAAGTTTATACAAATGATATAAAGTACTACTTAATTTATTTCTAATATAATGATTGTTATTATACTAGTATTATTATTAAAGAAGGTTAGTTATTATGTTACTATCTAGTAAACACCATAAGTATCTATTCATCTTCGATTACTAACAGGTTACATACTAAACCCATTTTCAGGTATGCTAAACATGCAGCGATCATTCCTGGATATACGACTCGCGAGACAGTATCCATGACGACCAGAACCATCCGATGTGGTAGAAACCGAGAACACGTCGCTAAAATTCCCAGATGATGGAGAGCGCAAAGTATTGAATCAAGACTCGGTCCACAACCAACCGTCTTAGTGACTACAGGCACTAGGACTGCACAAAAACGCAAATGGCCAATAAATACAAAGTATTATGGAGGATTACTCCGGGCGAACCACAAAATTGATAACCACGATAGCCTCATTTCCAGAGGGTTACAGGGGCTTTCAGCCGCCACCACTTAATGAGCCTGGTACCCTTCTGTCAGCTGGTTTTCTCGAAACAGGCAGTAAGATTCTATATTCTTGTCACTCAAAGCTAATCGTTTACCCGGATGAAAGCGACATTCGGACATGAGCAAGTTATTACGAATTAACTCGCAACGGACCATATGCTGGTGGGCGGAATGAGAAATCCGCAGCGGACGTCACTTATGTGGCCAGCAGCAGTATCAAACCGGTTTTATGCGGATAAAGCGTCTTGGCTGATATTGATCAGGAGCTATACATATGCGTCCCATTTCCCCTATCTGCAACGTCTAACTGGAGGCCATTACAAGAACTTTCTTGAAATAAATCCATCGCAGGACAACAACCACATCACTAGACATTGGATCACAAATCGCAAAAACACCAAAAAGAGCCCATCAAGTACAATCAAACAGCCGTGTTCAACAACAATTAGTCTTATCCGTCGCCTGTTGCTTCTGGAATGATCTTCTTGCCAAGTTTCAGTAAGGCTGTGGTTCATCTCACGAATGGGGTAAACCAGCCCATTACTCAAGCGAATGTAAGGCCTCATCCTTCGACAATGCCAATGTGACTCCCAGCACAGATGGATCGGTAAGGTGGATTCCGCGGGCTCCTCGAGTGGCCACCCGCGGTCGCCGACCTTAAATCCCATACGCACTTCTAACATTCTTGGGAATTTATGAAATACCTGCTCGTTTAGGTGCGACATGATTATACTGGATGTGGATACACTCAGCACCCGCAACCGCATTACTGTGCCTGTGTTCAACACTTCGCAGTCCAAGCTAGGTGTCTTCGGCAGAGTCCCGACAGCTCAAATGCTTCCGGTGGGTTCGGGCATGCATTGACGGCAGATGGTAGAGCACTTCTAACATGTTTTTTGTAATACATTCTGTAAGCAGTACCATACGTCAGATGACACATATCGATGTATCCTGGTAATGTTATTAATTCATCAAAATATGCCACAATCGTCCGCCTATTATCGGAAATCCTGACCCCTGGATATCTTTGAAATGGGACATTTTCGGGAATATGATAAACCCAATAATTATATTTTATAATATAGTATATTATATATTATAATTATATATATATATATATATATATAATATATACTATATATTATATTATATATAATATATATATATATATATATATATATATTATATATATATAATAAATATATATATATAAAATAGTATATATTATATATATATATATATATATATTATATATATATAATAATAGTATTATATATATATATATATATAATATATATATATATATATATATATATATTAATATTATATATATATATATATCTATAATATATATATTATATATATATGTATACTTATATATTATATATAATTATATATATATATATATATAATATATTATAATATATATATATATATATATATATTATATATTATATTATATAATATATATATGAATTTGCTCTTAAAGAAAGAACATATAAAAGGAAGGTAAAGAATTAACTGCCGTTCTCCGGGATTGTAACCACCGGGTGTTGTTCGAATAATTATTATTTATGTTATAAACTTTCAGATGAGAGTGTTTGGCAGTTATGTACTTATTTATTTATTGAGTTATTTCATTTTCACTTGATAAAAAAAGACTGACGTTATTTCAACTTATTATTATTGCTAATTATTATTATTATTATTCTTATGATTATTATTATTATTGTTAATTATTATATTATTATTATTATTGGTATTATTGGTATTAGTTTTATTATTTATTATTATTATTATTATTGATTATTATTTATTATTTTATTTATTTATATTATTATTATTATTTATTATTATTATTATTATTATGTATTATTATTTATTATTATTATTATTATTATTATTATTTATTATTATAGATATGCACTATTTAATTATATTTTTTAAACTATTATTATTTATTACATATTATTATTAATTATTATTCATCATTAGTTATTATTATATTATTATTATTAGTTATTATTATTATTTTATTATTTTATTATTATTTATTAATTATTATGTATTATTATTATGTATTATTTATTTTATTTGTAATTATTTTATTTATTATATTATTATTTATATATTCTATTATTTTTATTTTATACTATCTTATTATTTTATTTATGTGATTATTATTATTATTTCTTTTTAAATAATCCGTTTTCCTACTACTATGAGTCCATTATCTTTATTTTTTTATACTTAAATCATTGCTTTATTTCTTATTATAGATATAGCCCTAGGTTCATCTATGATCAATTTTTGAAATTAATAAACAGTTTTTTTTGATCGCAAGGCAGTAAAGGTCCTGTAAAGTCCGTAAATGCATCGTTCAGGCAAGCCGACTCCCTCCTCCTTCTAGTTTTACGCTTTGGCGCTCTAGGTTTAAGTGTTGCTTACTGATGTCAAGTCCTATTTGACCATCCATCATGAATTATTAATTAGTTTGGAATACTATATATATTAGTATATATAGTATTTATATTATATTTATATTATATATTATTATTATTATATGATATAAATTTCTATAGTATATATTATAATATATATATATATAATATATATATTATATATATATATATATATTAATATATATTTATATATATTTATATATTAGTTTAGTATATATATATTATATATATTATTATTAATTTTCTTTATATATGAGGAGATGAAAAAGTTTTTTCCTCTAAAATAATCATTACTATATTAGTAAAATATATACATTGTGTGTACATGTATAAATAAACTTCACCTCCATCTTGATGCTCCCCCTCTGGAAATGTAATAAATACTCCGGTTATCTCATTTCTTATAGTTGTTATTATATAATTGACTATCCTCTTCCTTGCAACTGTTCATTCATTGACTCCTTTGGATCGGTCTAAAGTAACGTTATCCCTAGATGAAATTTGTTAGATGGTGGAATGGGTGAGATTTCTTTCATGCTTTATAATTCTGTTCTAGATTCCATTGACTGTAAGATGTTCATTGCTCATATTATTTCGTTTCCCGCGTAATTTCTTCTCTATAGAACGATCCAACATAGGATATCATATTATTCTACTTTAATGTTATATCAAAGTATGTAGTCTCGATTCCCTCTTTCACAGCAGCGGATGCTCGTACACAGTATCCTTGAACGCAATCCGATGCACATACAATACTCATTTTGGATGGGTCACGGGGAGTGTAAGGATGTCTAGTCGAAAAATCGATATATCAATTAACAACATGTTGACCAAATTTAAAATAAACCCAATAACCATTTGATATAATTATTAGTTTACTTAGTTAGGTGCATTATGCTGCACATTTAACTGGATCACAAAACATCTGCTCATGCTGTTCCTTGGATTCGCGTACGAGCTGATATCAACTCAACGATTTACGTCACACCCCCTGTGAAATAAATTCCGTCATAAACATGAATTTACCTGAAACTTTTTTCTTTTCAAACTTTATATACAACGACGGTGGGGTGAAGAACTATGGGGGTGTGCGTGAAACTTTCAGTGATTACTTTTCACGTTTATGCAGCTTATATCCCATTTAACTTCATGATATTATATATATATTAATATATACTATATGTTATATATATATTATATAATATATAATATATATATATATATATATATAATATATATATATATATTATATATATATATATATATTTAATATATATTATTTATTATCATGAGGTAACTGTCTATAACTCATTGATATCATATATGATATATATATTATTAATCTATTATATACTAATGATATATGTAGCTATATATATATATATATATATCTCTAAGTATATATATGAGGTATTTTGTTTATACTTATATATATTATTAGAATACTAGTATTCATGAGTTAAGGATGTATATTAAAGTCATCGATATATATATCATTGAGTTTTTATACATTTAAACTCAATGAATATATATATATATATATACTACTTTATTAATATTTTATATTATAATATATATATATATATATCGTATATTAATATATATATACTTATATATATGTTTATATATATATATATTATATATGTTATATATAATATATATATATACCTATTTATATATATATCATGAGTTAATGTACTACTAATTCTATGATATATATATATATTTATTATATTTGTATTATTATTTTTTTATGTATATTTTTTTTATATCGATACTAATTTATATATATTATTATATATTATATATTTATTATATTTACTATTATATTATTTATATACTACTACTTATGCTTTATTATAATCATATCGTGAGACTTTTCCATGAAAAATTAACATTTTTGCGTCTTAATCCCTTTTTAAGTTTTTTATTTATGATGATTTTATTAATTTATGTCTATGTATTTAGTATTATTATATATATATATGTATATTAACTATATAGTTTGTATACTTTACATATATATATATTTATATCTATTATATATTATTATTATATATATAATATTCTAATGGATAGTTAATGATATCTAAGTTTTTCCATGTTTAAAACAATTTATTACATAGTTTAGATAAATACATAGTCGATGTGATGATTACAATTTTGTTAGATTTAATCGTAGTTTTTACAAAGTTCGTTAAGTTAACACCATTGTTTAAAAAGAAATATGAATTTCAAGAAATTACTAGGTACCCTGAGTTTTTTGCTGTTTGATCGTTGAAACGGGATGAGACATTAGTTTTTTATATAATTATGCATTAATTACATTTGTAAATAAGGTGACATAATGATTATTCAATATAAATTTTAAGGGCAGATTTTGGACTAGGTGATATGCTTGCCATTTTTCTCTCTTTAAGACTAGCCAGGACTAGAGCGTCCTGATGTAATTGTGACGGAGGTGAATGTGGTTGATACGAAATCCGGTATCTCTTCCTGTTCACTTTCACAGATCTACTTCATTATGGTCGAGACGTCTCTATAAGATATCGAGGTGTTCGTTTATTTAAACACA
>JABUQX010036661.1:25000-30000 GCA_015478945.1 Trachelipus rathkii
ATATGCTTTGTCGTTTAATGCGACTTTTTATTTTCTGTATATAATAAACATTATTGTATTTATATGTATTCAAATACTTGTATACATGTTTAGATCTTCGGATGTAACCAGTCATGTTCGTATTTGAATATTCTTCAAATTTCATGTATACTATTTTTTGCCTTCGATTGTTTGTATGTGTTACTTATGTCTTCGGACATAATTAAATATATGCTTGCATTTGAAGTACTTTAACTTTTTTTTAATTTTTAGTTATTATTTCTGTTAATTATTTAACATACCTTTTCTTCACTCCGTGTTTAGCGCAGGAAGTAATGTTGCACTCCATTATAACTTTGTAAACATTTTAATTTATGTTGTACTTATGCTAAGATTTGCGCGAGCAAAATTTAGGCATAAGTCAAACGTGAAATAATATATAAACTCGTCCTTTTAAGATACTCTAGAGTCAGATAGTCAGTAAAATATCAAATTTATTAAAAATAAAGAAATCTCACTCAAGATACTCTCTTCAGAAATCCTCCCGGCAAGAGCGATAAACTCAAGGAAAAGGCTGCGACTTGAATTCTCGAATCACAAATTTTCGCCGCTAAACAAAGAGTCTGAGGCAAGTTCGAAAAACGCACTGGAAAAGGGCCTCGCGACTGTTTGGCAATTGCTACAAAGAGTATCTCAACAGAAGGGACTTATTACTTTCTTTTAATTGAATATGTTACTTATGTGAATAAAAATCATTTGCAAATATGAATCCTTTAAATTACCAACCGTCTTATATAGGGTGCTCTGCTCTTAAGAAAGAGGCCACCACTTTAGAAGTGATCTTGCCTTATATATATATAGTATATAGTATATATATAGTATTATATATATATTATGTATTTTATATATTAAACAGTATATTTTTATTATACAAAACATCTCTAAGAACTACATATATTTAAATTTTAAGAAATATAGACCTGCTTGTAATGTTTATGATAAATGATTGCGTTATTGTGTTTGGTTTACTCATTAATAAAATTTATTAACATTTAAGCACACTTTCTATTGCACATTAAATTTAAACTTTGATAGAACAATTATTAAAGTTTCGAAATATACATTTTTATCTCTAGAACTTCACAATATATATAGATATATATGGCTACAAGCTTTCGCCTCTATGTGGGGAGGCTTCTTCAGGTAGATGGTCTGGCGAGAACGTAAGTTAAAGATCGAAGATTTAGACTGGCTATAAATTTTGAAGTTGGTTGGTTTTTTCTATTATTTTTTTGTAGAAGTATGTATCCTTCATAACATTAAGCTGTATCGAGTCTATCTTAGTTTCACTTGGTTGTTTGTTGTAGTTTTCCCAATTTTTAATACAAAATTTCAATTTGTTTTCTAAGATCGGTGTCAGAAGTATCGAAAATTTTGTTTATATTATTTACAGCAAGTTGTTAGAGATTGGTTTTTGGCATAGCGCCAGAAGATTTTGCAATAGGGAGACATGAGGTTACACGCACTTTCGTTTGATGAAAGCCACTTTGTTCTGTCCGAAGAGGTATCATCTGCAATGATTTTCTAGCTGAATGAAATTAGCGATACTGATAGGAGAATTTTTCCACCCCCGATACGCACTGTCTCTAGCCAGAATGGCCAGAGAGATAAATACGATCGAACATGGATTACGAGAGAGAAAGATTTTAGTCAAGAAGGAACGAGCTGCTCATCCTGGAAAGATTCAGGTTTTCAATATATATTTTTAAATCTTAAATACATCCATCATTATTCCTTACTGAGTTAGCCAATTTGCTATCATCTGCAAACTTGAAAACCTTACAGTTTAAGTCCCTGGTCTAAATATTTTCAACTATAATGAGGGTAACAGTCTTGACCTATGAAACTGTAGCGCTTAAGGGTCGTGATAATATCAAGAAATTTTTAGGAATTAAATAAATACTTTTAATTTTAGGATTATTAGACTATTATTATTATTATTATTATTATTATTTATTATTATTATTATTATTATTACTTATTAATTTATTATTATTAATTAATTAGTTATTATTAAATTATTATATTAATCATTATTATTATTATTATTATTATTATTATTAATTGTTATATTATTATTAAGTTATCTATTATTATTATTATTATTATTATTATTGTATTATTATTGTATATATTATGTATTATTTATGTATTATTATTATTGATTAAAAAATTATTTAGCCCTTAATTAAAATTTTAAAAAAAGAATTTATGAATTAAAACAAGAAAATTTAAGGAGTCAATAATTTTTGATCACTTAAATATTTCGTGGGGAGGGGGGGTTGGACCACCTGACTCGTCTAAGCCTTTTATTTATATATATATACTATTATTATAATATATACACATCTGTTTCTTGTATATATTATATATATATATTTATTATATATGTATATATATATATATATATTTATATATTATGTATATAGGAGAGGAGAGAGAGAGGAGAGAGAGAGAGAGAGGAGAAGAGAAGAAAGAGAGAATTTTTTTTAAATATTACTTTTTCAAATAATCGTCATCGTCATCGTCATCTCATCGGCAAAATTTCTTAATCGTCCATCACTATTTATATATATATATATATATATATATATATATACTTATATATATATTATATATATATATAGTATAGTAGTATAGTAGTATATATATAATTTTATATATATATATATATTAGTATAGTATATAACATACGAGTTTCTAGTGTATGTCTCATTTTATTTTAATTAAAATTGTGTTTATTACATTTTACATTTGACTTAAATGTTTTAATTTATGTCTGGAAAAAGTATTTTAGATATATTATATATATATAGTATATATATATATTATATTATCATATATATATATACTATATAATATATAGTATATATATAATATATATATATATATATATGATATATAATTTATAATATAATATAATATAATATATATAATTAATATAGATATATTAATATAATATAATAATAATATAATATATAGCAATACAATACAATACAATACAGTCATATACAATACAATACAATACAATACAATACAATACAATACAATACAATACAATACAATACAATACAATACAATATAATATAATATAATAAAATATAAAATAAATAATTAATATAATTATAAATATTAATATAATTAAATATAATATATATAATTAATATAATATAACTATAATATAATTAATATAATATAATTATAATATAATATAATTTGGCGTTGTGGGATAAAGCCAATGGTTCGCAAACCTCACCGTCGAAGATTGGAATGGGAAGTGCCATATGGCACCTGTGCTGGCATTCAGTGTGTCATCGCACTGGCACTGTTTCTCAGTGCACGTCTGGTATTGGCATTGATATCTCTTCTATCGTTGCCATAATGCTAAATATATGAACGAATGCGGTTGCCGAACCACTCCTACAAAGGGGGAAACGGCGCTTAGCATATATATATATATATAGTATATATTTTATTATATATATATATTAGTTATATATACTATATTATATATATATAGTATATGATTATAGTATATAGTATATATATTTATATATAGTATATATATATATATATTATATATATATATATATATATTATTATATATGTATATATATGTATTTCATTAACAGCAAAATATTATTTTTACCATAGCTATCTCAAAAACTACAATAGCTACAGGGAACAGGAATACATTGCTGGAATGCTGGTCCAGTTTTAATGGCGGAAAATGTAAAAAAAAATAAATAAAAATAATCATATCTGCAAAAACTAGCAATAGGCTACAGCGAAAAGGAATACATGTTTGGAATCCTTGTAAAATTTTAGATAGAAAAAATGTAAAAAAAAATAATAAATAAATAAAATACAATAAGTGGCGTATTTTTTTACCTCGTGTGGACCAGAGTAATTACTATATATATATATATATATATATATAATATATATATATATGATATAGTATATTATATTATATTATATATATATATATTATATATATATATATATATATATATATATATATATATATATATATATATATATATATATATATAATATATATATATTCTTATTGTATAAAGCGTATTACACGGGCAATGTGAAGGGGGCTCGAGGGCGAGATGAAAACACAGGGGGGGACGTTTTTCCATACCGCGTAGGGGAGGGGCGGAGGAACTCCGCGACACCCCAAATACCAAGGAGCGGGGGTTCCGGAGAGCCTTTCCCCGGGGGGGAGAATTGAGCTACCGAGCCGTAGTTCCGGGAAGGCGAAGGACGCGAACTCCTGCCATCGGGTGCGGTATACCCTTGGGTATTCTTTAGTAAAAAAAAAACAGAAAAATTTAATAGAAAGTCTATTTATTTAACGAGTAACCAATAAACGGTCTCTAAATAGGCTTCTAATCTATTACCCAATTTTAACATAATTTTTTTTATTTTTTTTATTTTTTTTACATTTTCTATCTAAAATTTTACGAGGATTTCAAAAATGTATTTCCTATTCCGCTGTCGCTATTGTAGTTTTTGAGATTTTTTTTTTGTTGTTTTTTACATTTTTGTAATAAAATTGGACCAGCCCATTCCAGCAATGTATTTCCTTTTCTGTAAGATTGTAGTTTTTGAGATATTAGAATGGAATTGAAGAAAATTTTGCTGTTAATGAAATAATCTTTCTATTTATATATACTATATATTATAACTATATATGATATAATATATTATAGTATTATATATATGATATATATAAATATATAGTATAAATATATATATATATAATATTATTTATAGTAGTATATTATTTTTAGACTTTGTATATACTATTATATATATATATATTATATATATTTTATATATATATATATAGTATATATATATCAGTATTATTTATATATATATATATTATATATAATATATATATTTATCATATAATATTTTATATATATGTATAATATATATTATAT
>JABUQX010036661.1:32500-34474 GCA_015478945.1 Trachelipus rathkii
AAGTTCTAACATCGTTAGTCGGGATATGTGCACAATACGATTAACATATTTGGAAATCAAGCGTGATAAAGTTATTCAAACATGTATAGAAGCAAAAAAAAAAACAAAATTTTTTTTTTCTGACTGAATGGAATATCTGAAGAGTACGTACATCCTGCATAAAACAACATTACATAGTTTGGAATCAGCCGTGTAAAGCTATTACAAAAAATGTAAAAGAAAATAATAATTAAGAAAAAAAAAAAACATTTAGGGGGCTCGAGCGACGGGGGCAGAGGGGGGGACGTTTTTCCATACCCCGTAGGGGGAGGGGCGGAGGACGCCGCGTCACACCCAAATACGAACAGAGGCGGGGTTCCGGAGACGCCTGCCCGGGAGGGGGGAATAGTCCTAACCCTGTCGTTCCGCGGAAGGCCGAGAGACCCAGACTCCTGCCATCTTTGCGGTGTACCCCTTGGGTATTCCATTTAGTTAAAAAAAAAAAAAAAAATTTAAAACTGTCGGAGTCGTAAAACATAACTGGTCCTATATATTTTGAATCATGTTTTTCACGCCTTAATTAAACTATTAGGATCATATACTAGAAATATATAAAAAAAAAAAAAAAAAAAATCAAAACTGACGGAGTCTTAAAACATAAACGGACTTATATATATTTAATAAATATTATACTATTTATATATATATATACTATATATATATATAGTATATATATAATATTATAATATATTCTATAATATACTATATATATATATATTAGTATATACTAGTATATATAATACTATATGATATATATACTTTGAAGTTTACGTAGTAGCTGATTTTTTTTTTTTTTTTTTTTTTTTTTTTTTAAGGGAAGTTTTTTTAATACAGGTAGCCATAACGACTCTAAGCTCTTTCGGTGGAGATTTGAATGTTAGGTTATGTGACTTCTTGCAGTTAAAACTTAAAAGACTTATCACTACCTATGGCTATCTCCGTAGCAATAAACTCATAAACACATTTTTGAGTTAATGATATTTATTGCGAAATGAAGGATTTATGATCTTGGATGTGTTGATATCTTTTAATGATCTAAGACATGTAATTAAGATAATATGGCAATTTCAATTTTTAGAATATGATATAATATATATATATAGTATATATATATATATATATATATAATGATCTATATATATTTATTTATATATGATATATTATATTATATATATTATATATATATATATCGTATACTATTTATATTATATTATATATATATACTATATATATCTATATATATATCATTCGTTTACATTTTGTTAATCTTAAACTTTTAATAAATAAAACCAAACCGAGGGAGTCTATAACACTTGTATTCTCAAATCCCTAGCGACGTTTCGGGAATTATAGCATCCTATCTTCAAACGGCTAAATAAATAACAAATAAGAATAAAGATAGAAGTATAAAGTAGAAATATATAATACATAACAACAACATATAACATATAACACATATAATATATAGCACATAATACATAACGTAAAATATGTAATATAATATAATATTTAGTAACTACTAATATAAATACGAAAACATGCAGAAGGTCCTTGTCATACAAATCTTTTCTATTAATATAATGACTAGATGATTAAAGTTTTTGGTGCACTGTTGTCTGTGTTAAGTGATGGACTTATGTTGTTTTGATAAAGAATGATTCCAGAGATCCGAAGCTCCTGTTTTGTTGGTTGGGTTTGGGCTATTATCTTAAAATTTGAAACAGAAAACGGGTGATGTTTTTTATCTGCGTATTCTCTGATATTTGAGTTGACGGGGAGTGGGGAAATTTGTGATATTTTGGCCTGTGCGCGGTGATATTCCAAAATGCTTGCTCGTTCGGACAATGAGTTGGCGTATCGTACTGACAACATAGATAGCTGAGCAACTATCGATCATCTAATTTATACGATGTCAAAGACATGAAAATCAGGTTG